>AYEL01063729.1:0-34888 GCA_000484575.1 Olivierus martensii
ATGGAGATATATAAAAGTTAGAAATTCGAATAAAATATATATATAGATATATGTAATACTTATTTTTCTTCTAGTTCTTCCACCACAAAGACCTTGTATCGGACATGCTTTTCCCCTGGACTGTCCCTTAGCGATAGACGTTGAGAAAATGAAGACAGATGACAATACCGCTATGAGGGAAGTCTTGTTTAATGTTGACATTAATGATTGCGGTGATAGTGGGACTGAGAACGAAGTATCACTCTTCATTTGATCGTTGGACATCTGCCATAGAATGATTCACTAGGATTATAAACATTACACATGCTAGATGCGAACTAACAGCATATAGGATTGATGCAATGAGGTAGATGCTTGTCTTCTTAGTTGATTGGGTATTACGTGATACGGTTTACGACTTTCGACACTCGTTTCTCTAAATTCTGAATGTTAATGTCAAGATTGAACAATAAAATATTGTCTCTAACTAAATATTCGCAAAAGTTAAATTCCACCAGTTTAAATTCGATAACTAATTAAAGTCAACAAACAAATAGAAGTTGCAAACGTATTTAGGGGATTTACACTTTGTTTTAATTTTAAAACAATATATATAAATAATAATTTAAATAGATTAATTACCCTATTAAAATCCGTGTATAGGTATTTGAAAGTACAAGTTTCTTTAAGGAAGAAAAGTAAAAAAAAGTTAAAGAAGAAGAAAAATATAAAAAAAAAAAAAATATTTCTGTTACACTTCAGTAAGATGATAATGAAGATTTATAGTGATATTAATAAATGCCTACACTATCGTTTACAATATCTAACCTTATAATGAAAGTTTTTGTATATCGATCTGGCTTTTCTACGGTATTTTGTTCTTTATAAGCTGTAGAGTACTTTGTATCAACTCGCTATCTCACTCAGGTCATTTTTCCGTGAAAGAACACGGGACAGGCACAATATTAATGTATGATGCAGCATGCCAGTTATCAGCAACTTTGCATGTAAGATTGGAAGAGTCGAGTTTGCTATAGGCCTAGTGTTAAACTACGACATTGATAAAATGCTCTCAGTTTCCTAGTCATATATCTTTTTTTTTTTTTGTTTTTCGTCCCCCTCTTCTCCTTTTGTTTTCTGTATAATGTACGCCCGACTTCGAAACCGAACGTTTGGAAACCTTTACACAAAATAAGGTTATAACAATTCTTGACGCGATGAAAAATTTGATAAACCAATCTAGATAACACCAATAACGTCTGCATTAGGAGTAGCAGTAATTTAATAAATAAATAAAAATAATTAAATTCGGTAGAAAAATAATGTTTAATGCATAATATTCGATTATTAACGGCATATATATATATGAAACGCATGCAAATTATATACTAAAGTTTGAATTGAATGCATTGGTTGCAGCTTTCTACTTAATCCTACTTAATTGGATTTTTCCGACTTTTTTTTTTTTTCTTTTTCTTTCTTTTTTAGTTTTGCTTCAATTGCTTTTTGTACGTCTCTTGGTATATCCTCTAAAATGAAGTCCAACTTTCATTGAAAAACATTTTTCTTCTCTAGAAAATTATTAGTAAGATTTTTTCGATAAATTTTAATGCAAATCCTCCGTACAAATGCATGTGCATTAAGTCGAATCTCTATATATATTTATGCATTTTTAATTTTGATGTGAATTAATTTAATGCCATAAAAATTTTATTTTTTATCAGTAAAAGAAAAACTCTATTCTGTGTCAAAAATTACATTTTAAATAATTAAATATAAAATGTTTAATATGATAAGCAATAATTTTAATTATCGTTTTAAAGCACCTTTATTCTCCAAAGCATTTTATCCATTTAAACGTAATTTAATATGAGTTTATTATGGAAAGTTGGCTAGGTTGAAACATAAGAATGCAAAACATGCTTTGAATGCAAAGCTATATACTTTGAATCTAATTATGTAAATATTTTCTAAATATTTTAGAAGGTAACGTATAAAAAAAGGGAACTTTTAAAAATTAACTACTGTATATCCATTAAGCTTATTACCTCTTTTAAAAGTTAAACTAAGGTACAGTTTAAAATTTAGCATAAAAGTTAAAAGTAAAAAAAAAAAAAAAAAAGAGAAAGAGAGGGAGCGAATGAATCTCATAACATATTATTTTAAACGAATTACAAATTTTAAAAATTAATTAAATAAAATTAATCTGTGTAGAAACGAAATTAAGCAAATCACTGAAAAAAATGCCTAATTCGGAGAAGAATAATTTATTGTCTAATTCAATTAATGGCGACTTTCGGATATTTATTTAATATTCGGAAATTTAAAAGATTATCGTGATGACTTAAGTAGTAAAAATGCATAAAACGGAAAAATTTGCAAACGAAAGGAGCAAGTTAATCCACTTGAGTAGTCGTCCATTGATATCTTTTTTTTTTCTTCTTCTTCTTAAGATCATAATGGTTTTAAGATTATTTATTGCAAGTGAAGCGTTTAATCCTCAATCTCTGACTCTGATCCTTAACAGTAATGTTAATAGTCCTTTCCGACAATTAAATTTCCTGCATGTCAAGAAGCAATTAATAGCAGCGCACTTCTCCATCTGTAATTACAGGATGTTGCTATAAGACACTCTCATATAGATAGAATAAGAGGGGGGTAGAAACATGCAGTCAGTAATTATAAAACGATTAATATGCACACAACCAATTTTCTGTCAAAAGTTGCGATCAATATTTAATGTTCAGTTATCTAACTGAATTATATTTTAATAGATTATTCGATTCGTTTTAGAGATTTTGCCGCATTTTATCTTCGACACAACGTAAACCGATGCAATCGTTTCGGTTTTAAAATTGCCGAAAACGTGCGATTTTTTCTTCTCCCATTTATTATAATAAACAAAAATCTATATATATATATTTATTACAACATCAATTAAAACATTACATTAGTGTAAAACTTTTAGAAAACTGTATTTGGACATAACGATCCGTGCAGTTTCTCAAACATGTAACAAAGTTTGGAATCCTTCCAAATGTTCTCAAGCTGTGATGTAGTATCCAGCATAAAAGCCTTTGTCATTTCATCGAACAGTTCAGGGAAATTAGACACTGGAACACAGTTAGTCAGGTAGTTTTTTTTTTTTTTTTTTTTTCATTTTTTTTTTTTTTTTTTTTTTTTTTTTTTTTTTTTTTTTTTTTTTTTTTTTTTCATTTACTTAAAATTTATGCAGAAAAGAAGGATGTTTATCACCCTGTACTAGAAGAAGAAAAAATAATAATAATAATTTTATCGATGCACACTAATTTTATAAGCAACACTAAAAAGCATTTTATGAAAGAGAATTTTCTCTATATATATATTTGTGTGAGTGTATTAAAGTAAATCTATTTAATGCTAATTACTTTCAAAAATCTTTACGGAGATAATAGAGAGTATCGTCTCTTTGTAGCGCGGTTTTCTTAAGAAAAATGCCAAATGATTTGACTGCTAATGAACTAACCAAGCAAATAGCTAGAGTCAATGAAGCATATTTCCCTTGGGCAGTCGTGCCTTACTAATGGAAGCATTGAACGAACATCGCAATGAAAAGGAAATAATAAGACAAAATGTTCACTTATACTCAATTCCTATTGTTATTAATATTCCTTCTGGTTAAATTTTCAGATAGCAAATATTCTAGTTAAGTAACTTAATTCTTAATTGTTATCAAACTGCAATCATAAAATTCGAAACTTTAAATTTCTAATAAACTTATTTAATAATTCAGAAATGCAAAAGATTAAATTAATTTTCATCTCTGTTTTATTAAAAAAAAAGTTTTATAAATTATAAATTGATATTAAATTAATTACTTTTTCCCTCATTCTAAATATTATTATTTTTATTTTTAATGAATATTTTAAATCGAGATAAAAATAATGAATATTTTATTTCAAGAATTTTTTTTTTTTTTACATATTTTTATATATTTAAGATGTTAAGTTCTTCTTAATGAGTAAAAATTTTATTTAAATAGTTTCGAAAATATTTACTGAAAATTAAATTATTCAAACAGAAATTTATTAAGATTTAAACAAATATTTAAGATTGAAAATTTAAAAATTTGTATAAATTTTATAATTATAGAAAACAATAATTAGAGAGTGCTAATTAATGGGATTTATGCGGTTCAGAAGAGGAAAAAATAAATAAAGAAAATAAACGAGATAATAAATAATTAAATTAGTAAATATTTTATTTTTATACGTTAAAATAGCTTGGCAATGCAAATTTTCAGGCGAGCAAACTGATCGCACATTTTAACATGCGAATTATCTGATTTTTTGCAATATTTATCGCGCATTTTTTTAATAAAATTATCTGTAATAATTGCATCTTACAAGCTACAGCACATTTTTGTAACAAAATAAACGTTATAAATTGTAAATCATCGTCATTAACACGGTTAATATTGTTAGCAATTGTATAAGTAACAATGCAAACTTCTCCACCGCTTTTTTAGTTTGAATGAGCATTTTTATCTTATTTTAAGAAAGATTTGCATCATTTAATGATGTTTAAACTCGTAAAAATGTAAATACGTGAATAATAGAGACGTATCTTGTTATTTTGTTAAGAGTACCAGCTTTATTAAACGCATTTATACAGTAATTTTCTGTATACATGCATTTAGTAACTAGAAAACAAAGATTATCAAAAGAAAACAAGTAGTACAAAAATAAATAAAAAATAACGATAATTAGTCTCAACATAATATAATCCAGCGTACAACATTTGGAATAAATTAATTTGCGAAAGAATTTGCTTCGTTATCACTTCTGCTTACAACCGAACAATGATGTAGTAGTCCAAAGTCATTTATTTCTCATTAGACGTTTGATATCTTATTTAAATAGTGTAGATAATAACAGGGTGTTCATTATTCAGATATTTCTTTCTCATTTTCTGCTGTACATATCTAATTTCGATCATACAATGAAATTGCAACATCTTTAGTTTTCCTTGTCCCTGGAGGACCGTGTCAGAGATCTTTGCTTATCTCGTATTTCTTCTTCCAAGAGATAAATTGTTAAGTATATTTTGCTTGATATCTGTTGTATGTCAATGCAAAAAGAGAGAAAAAAATTAGTGAAGATAATGATATAAATTCCAAATCTTTTAAGATTTCCACATATCACCTTCAACTTTTTTCCCCTTTTTTCCGCATTTTGTATGATTAAGGATAAACATGCTTTGCGTTAAATTTTAATATTTATAAAATTTAATATATATACACATCAATTTTCTTTTCGATAGAAAGCATACTTATCACTTAAACTTTCGTAAAATAAGGTTTATTCATGAATTATTTAAGAGCTAGATAATTTATGGAAATTATGAATCCTAGACTCATGGTTTAAAAGAATTGTTTAAGAGAAGTGAACAAGTTAATTATGATCTTTCCATTAATAATAGGCTTTTCATATTTTTGGCCTGTGAACTGATGTTGATTAAAGCAGCACTAAAATTTCTTTTAAAAATAAAAGCAGAAACAATAGCCATTTACGATTCACATATGTTTCGTTAAAGTTTGATTTATGTTAGCAATGTATATGTATTGTTTTAAGTGCATAAATTTGAGAACATATTCTGAAAAAAATTTTGGTGTTTTAATGACTATAATATGGAAACGATTCCTGAAATCACAAAAGTAATGTATCTAGTGATGCGAAAGCAATGTTTCCTGTTAAGGTCATTGCTTATTCAGCACGATTTAAGTCTTCATTTTTATTGTAAGAACTATTAGTTTGGTATTGTAGAATAGGTGCTATTGTACTTTTTACAGTTGTGATAATCGAATTTCTTCTACTGATGTGGTTTTTGGAATTATTTCCGGATGCATGTACTTTTTTGATGTCATTTGAACTCATGATATACCACAGAAGTACCATTCTAGTAGAACATGTTTTATACAACTGTTCACGCAAAATTTCATTTTCAGGATCCATCAAAAATTTTCGAAGTCATTCAATTTTTCAAATAGAAATAGCCTACTCCTGAAATAATAGAATATGCTGTATTTTAAGTCAAAAATTGTGTTAATAGTTTTTTCATGTGTTAATCTAGGATCTTATGATGATTAGTTTATGATATTCCGAATTACAGGATCAGATTGCAAGAAAGCATATTTGCAACTTTAACGACATTATCTATTTTTTCATGACTAATATCGTTTCACTAGAAAACTTTCGAGTGATCCTGATTTGAAGAATCTTTGGTCATTTGCAGATATCTTGAGAGATGCCGCAGCTGTCACAACTAATAAACTGAGGAGAAATATTGGTGACTGTAACGCTTTCAGAAATACATTCCAAATACTTTATGTAGAAACTTATAAAATTATTAATTCTTTGCGTTTGAATTTCGTGTTTAATTATTAGAAAACTGAACAAATATTAATGAAAATTAACAGTGATAACTAGTATTTTCCTTTTAATGATATTAATAATAAGTTAATGTATCAATCCGTTTTATTGTTGCAGTAATTTCAGTGGTGAAATATTGCATTAACAGTGAATGGATTTACGTAATTTCTAGAACAAATTGAAGTTCAAAACCAGCCTTCAAACTAATTATTGTGTAAATTCAAGCAGGAAAGACATGTTTATTTCATTATACCAAGCCAAATAAATTGTATCATCATAACGTTATTTATCAAATTATTGATTTTCATTGCTTTGTTTTTTCAGTCCAAGTTATACCAAGCCAAACCTTGCCTTGAATGAGTTTTTTAATGCTTCCTACTTATTTAATGAATGCATTAATGGCTCTAATTTGTGTTATTCTATTATGTACAAGTCTTTCTTGAAACTTTATAATTTTATAAAATTTCTTTTTTTTTATATTATGATAATTATATTGAAAATAATCAAAAACTATTAAATCTAAGGTAATAAAATATTAAAAATGTGTGTTTATATAATAAGATTGTAGGATTATATAAACACATTTTTCTTGATGTGATTGCATACAATATTCATGAAAATGATAAGCAATCACATCAAGACAAATTTTGCACGTTGTAATCTTAAACTAAGAATAAAACTGGCAAATTTTGGAGAATTAGTTCATAAATCCACTGAAGTGTTTTAGGAAACTTTAAGATGAGATGATAAGTAAAAAAAGAATGGTCAAACATTTATTAAACCTATAGATTATACTCTTGAATTTTATCAACTTCACATATTCTTCCATTTTTTTTTTTTTATGAAAAGAGTCCTTTAAGAGGAAAATTCTTCTATTCTTCGTAATACTTATAAGCTGTAATATGTTGATATGTTTAAATAAATTCTTAAAAATGAACAGTAAATTATATGAACATTTTGTAAATTAAATACAGGTAATAAGTCGGATTATAGCTGAACGAACAATAGAAGAAAATTCTTAAATTTAATAATCAAGAGTAGAAGTGGAATATTACACAACACAAAGTGAATCAATACCGAAATTGTGATTAATTTAAACTAATAAAATGTTTTGAATGAAATTACTAGATTATAAAGTAACCTACATTCCAATTATTTATAAACTGAGATGTAGTTATATCTTTTTTATTCATTGTTCAAAATTTACGCATCATCTTTTCATAAATTTGCATCAGTCGGTGAGCTTTATTTTTCTTAATAGTTGTGCATGATTATTATATTTATATCTCACAACTTTTACTTCACTTTAACAAATTTTACATATTTGCTTATGTTATTCGTATGCAATATTATTTATTTTTAAGAATAGTTATCCTTACATATAATAATTCTTATTTGTAAGTTTTGTGTAAATTTGTTACGCAAAAATATTGTAAGAAAGTATAGATATTCTTTCATACAATGGATGAATATCTGTATCACCTTATAATTTTTTCAAGCAATTAAACAATAGTTATTTTTTTCTTAAATTTGATATTCTTGTTACTTCATTAAGTGAAAATTATAAATTACGTTAAAATACTTACTTTTTAGTTTGTGTAAATATGCAAAATATTCAGTTATTACTGGTAATTTTCAATAAAATTATTATTATTATTATTGCTAATTGGCTTCTTTTAATATACAAGTCATTAGTTATTCATTATGTTAAATTTAAAATAGATTTATTCTGAAAGATTGCTTATCCAATAACGAAGAAAAAAATTCACCTTAAAGCTGTGTATGTTTACATTATTAAAAACAGAATTTATATATAATAAGATATTTCTAAATCTCAATTGCGAATCAAATCGGAATTCCAAGAAAATCATATTTTCTTTTATAAATATTTTTTTAAGAATACGAACAAGATTTCTGTCGAGAGATGACAACCGTGTGATTATTCTATCTGTAGCAAAAGAGCTATCTTACAGCAGACTGCAAACACAAAGGGTATTTTGATCAATTCACAACACCTTGAAGGCAATACAGTCATGTAAGCCAGTTTTGTTATTTCTTTCACACGAATTTCCCTAGCTATTTTTTGATTTATGAAAGCACGGTAGCAGTTAAAGCACGTTATAAATCTATTGTAACGAAATCACCTACACTTGTTATCAATGGCGTATTTTATTATCCATCCAAAAATAGCTGCTGACTCCGATATAAACGATCGGTAATAAGTAATATTATGTGCTGGCTGACGTAATCTATGATCTTGTCAAGTTATATCTGGAAAATTGTCAATAATGTTTGACGCGGATGCATCGATGCAAAACCAAGTCAAGATACACCTTCTATCTCATCATTTTAATGACTTTTTTAAAATCCAGTATTTACCTTGGATATATATATTCTGCTACGCGTGATTGTTACTTTCTGCGAATGATTTTTACTATTTTTGACGATGTTTCGTTGCATAACTTTGTTTAACACGAAGAGATAAGTTAACTGACGTTACATGACCCATGTTAATTGTTTTATTTATCTCTGGCATTAAAATTTGATATTCGGAGTGACACGAGAAAATCGTCTATTCATTATAACGCGACGTTTAAAAATTATTCGAACTTAATCACGTGGCTTACGCGGAATTCCTAATCAGAATTTAAGTGGAGAATACATTAATTCTTCTTAATTAGATTTGATCACGTGCCAAAATCTAATTATAACGAATGAAGTTAGCATCGATCACGTGACTCCGCTATTCTAATGACCAAACTTCATTTTTCATTCGACGTTAGTAATAAGTTTTAGTTCCGAAAGATGGAAGCACGTGTAATTTCATCATCAATCAAGTTTTTTTTTTTTGTTTTAAAAATTCATTCATTATAAACCAATCATTCAGAACAAATTACAATAGAAACGTTAAAGAAAAGAAAATACGTCAGAGGCGAAAACTCGGTAAGCGCTGAAAGATATCTCGGTGCAATAATAAGATTTGAGGGAAAAAATGTGAAAAAATATCGCTCTTTGTCCAATATCGCAATCTCCATTTTCTGTTATTCATACAAGAACAACTTTTCTGGCTCGTTAAGTCTCTCTTAATGTGTTATATTAGTAGCGCAGAATGTTATCGATATGTCATATTTGTGCGCTATGACCAACTTATGATACCATTTGCGACCATAACAGCTTCATGCATAAATTAAATAAATGTAAATTTGGTTAATAAAATAAATTAAATGGAATAAAGTTTAATATTTTAAACGGTCATTTTATTTTAAATAGATTATAAAAAATACAACAGTGTTGTTTTAATAATTCGAATTGAGCAATCAGAATAATATATTTACGTGACGAAATCGATTATATTTTTTATTATTTTAATAATCCAATCGGGTTTTAATATTCAAAAATTCAAATTTTTAATTAACCAATAGACTACCGTATTAAAAAAATTAATAACAGTAATCAGAGTTGTGATACGAATTTTTAAAAATTTACGTGAACTATTCTGATTCGACAATTCGAAAATTGGTAACGACTCCGATTGGATAATTTGAAAATCGTTGAAAAATATATCAAGAGAATGAAAAACCGATTATTGTTATCTGTAAAAATTCCAAAAACGTCATATTAATGCAATAACATAACTGCATTGAAAAGTAATAAAAATAATTCAAACGGTGCCAAATTCTCCTCTCTTGGTATATTTTAAAACAAGGTATAAGTATGGCAAAAATTGATGTTTTAAAAATGTCTCCTGTTCGGTAGCAGAAGGGACGTTTGAAAGAATTGACAAATTCCAGACAACATAAAGGAGAAAATCCATATAAACGTTAAAAATCATAGCACGTACTTATTCCTCACTCGTATAGCATTTTATAACTGGCTTCAATCCAAACATAACAATTTCATTTATTATCTTTATCAGAAAGTTTATGCAACCTGAGTATAACTCGATACATCTGTAATCTTTCTTTTATCAAAAAACGTCCAGGAATGATAAACCGCTATCTATCAAAGCATCCATGCTGAAGATTCGCAAAAGTGCGCCAACTCCATTATACTTCTTTTTTCCTCTTCTTTTCTAAAAATATCGGATGTCCTTTGATAAATCTTTGTTGATGGATTTCTGTAGGATTGTAAGATATAGTGTTTAATGGCTTATTATATCTGGATAGTTGAAATCCAAAATACTAGTAGATATACTTTTATTGTAAAGGAAACAATCAAAATGGTTTCCTTTCAGCTCCAGTTCGTATCTGTCCAATAATTTTGTCATAATGTTCGCCGTTCTTATCGTCATTATATTATCTCTGATTTATTTTTTTATTTATTTATCTCTGATTTTACACAGTTACCAAATGCAGTAAGATCATTAATTAAGATTATAGCTGTTTAATAAATTAAATTATTTTGTTCTCCATTAATTGGCTAAAACGCATTTGAATATATCTTACTTATTAGGAATTCTACGAACGTTTGTTGCGTATAGTAAATTCGAGTAAGAAATTAATCATTAATAAATTTTCTATTTGAAATAATACACAAGAAATCATTTGGTTGATAAATGCAATCTAAAGTCCTTCTAAAGATGTCAACATCATCCTTATAACTATGCGTTAATCATAAACTATAATCAAGTGATACACTTTACCTATCTCTTGTAAAGCATTACAGAATTTTTCAAATAAGTCATCTGCATATATTTAATTTAATTTTTATAATAAGATTATTTAAATGGATTATAATGGATTATTTAAATGGATATATCATAACTGCTGACGTCGGCGTAACAACCGAAACATGCTATGGTTGAAGGACTATTACTTGTCTTATTTAGCAATAGTAAACTAATACTATTACTGCAGACTTCTGAATCGCATTAACATTATATCCGTTTTATCCTCCGTACTCGATGGACCATATCCGTGTATAGAATAGGGTTTATCTGGATCTATTCAGTACGCAATTTGAGCCATATATTGAATATTGTTTATCCAGTATTATTATCTCCTAGGTATAAGCCAACTGGTGTGTGGTGCGGGATCTCTTCGCGGCTATTTTCCAATATAATATATTTTTTATTAATATTTTAATATATCGATTCTTTTGGGCCACTTTTCATCTTGATGGATACTAAATGACGAGCTAATGCAACGCCCACTGAGAACTGGCAGAAAGATGAAAGCTGTCGACATGCCAATCCCCATTTTAAATGGTTGGATACTTACTTATTAGTCTGTTTTGGAACTCATTATTTTATCAGTCGGTTGAATGTTAAAATTTGTTGTTCCACTAATGCTTACATGAATAAACAAAAATACTGTTGTAAAGTTGTATATATACACAGAATGTATCTTACTTATTAGAAATTCACATATATAGTATATACTATATATTTATATACACACACAGAAAAATATAAGCATTATATATTGTACAGTGTATTGCATTACCACATACATATGTCATACATTAATACAATATGTATATCACACACACAGAAAAATATAAGCATTATATATTATTGTACAGTGTATTGCATTACCACATACATATGTCATACATTAATACAATATGTATATATCATATTGGGAAATTATTCTACTCCTCTCTTTTTATTCCTCGAAATTCTCTAGAATAGTATAATCTGAATGTAATTGTCGATATTCTTCTCATTCTTTTCGTGCGTTACATTAAAACGTAGATGCTAAATGAACGTTTCTTGGGATTCGAAGGAAGCACTCGACTCATATTGATCATTTCTCCGCCCGATCCGTAGTATTAATAACAGTCCGTTATTACTGCATAAACCATTGTTACATCTAAATATAGCTATCCTATTGTCATGCGAAAATTTTCAATACTTTCTCGTTAATTCATCTTATTTCTTTATTGCAATTTAACTATTCTTTTGTTTTTTTTTTAATCAAAAGTGAGTTATATATCCCAGAATTTTGTGATAAGATAATTTCCCAAAATTTTAACTTTTAAATCTGTATACAATACTGTATTTGTTGAAAATAACAATCTTTGTTGTCATACCTCCTGCCTGCATATATTATAATTCTATTAACTCGAATTCTATGAGATGGATTTTGATGATATTTTATATTTAGATTCTGAGAAATTTGTCAAGTAAATTATTTAAAGATCTTAGAAATTTAGTTAATGAACTTATTTTAGTTGAAATCAGGTGATTATTGGGAGCATTTTTTATCTCAAAACACATGCCAGAGTCTTACTATAACCATTTTTACATTATTGGATCCATTGAAAGCGTAACACAACTATTATTACATTACAAAAACAAAATGAATAATGAAAAATAAACGTATGTATTCAGCGAAATTCACTATTTAAAATGTAAACTTAATTTCCAAGAGGGAAATTTATAAATTACATATAACAATTTAATGTACATAATCCATAATTAGATTCATTATGATGCTATAATGATATCTATCGTCATAGAATAATCTATATAATATAGAATAGATGATTATACTATCGTTAATCCATTAATTTATAAGTATCCATTATTATATATAGTACATCATTGTAATGTTATTAGAACTGTTTATTTTTGCAACATTTTATTGTTACAAAACATAATATTGTTCCCAACAAAAAGTACCGGTACATACGAAATTGCCGAGTTATATAATATAACTATGGAAAACCCCTAACATTGTACTAATGCTTTGGCATGCATTCCCAGTTCGTAAATGATCATATTTTGATCAATTATAAAATTTATAATTTATTAGAAAGAATTAGTATAGATCAGATCTAGCAAATCCAAACTTTGTTTTAAAAATGATAAAATTTCACAATATATTTAAAAATAATAAATAAAAATTATATTTAATAGAAACGGATTTGTCTTTTTATAATACAGTTCAGTTCAAACACGAATCTTAATTATAGTTCAATTTTAATTAATTTTTATGATACATATTATTTTAATTTGACTTTCTTTTACCAATTTGTTATATCATCTTCAAATTAAAGGGATGCTGTTATGTACTTAACTATTTATGTACGATTTATATGAATATTTTTATTTGATATAGGACCATGATATTTGTTAAAAAAAAAAAATTCATTTTTAAAAAGTAAGAATTATAAAAGATTGTTTTGTCTGAATACTTAACTAACTTTATATTGATAATGGATATACACACTCACCCATTATAAAACTGCAGGAATCTCTTGATTAGTGCAGTTAATAAATCCTCTCAGTACATCAAACCGCACTAATCAAACTAAAAAGCCAATGGGAATAATTATAATGAATCTTGGAAAATATCAAAATTATAAATATGTATTTTTTTTCCCTCTCAAAATGTATCTATATTGCATTACATGTACTTTAAATTTTTTTCTCTCTCAAAACATATCTATATTGCATTATATGCACTTTAAATCATTGAGGAATATGTATAAGTATTTAAAATTTTATAGTAAGAATTAAAATTTATTTTTCACAGAAAAAAAATTATTTTTTCAAAATTGCATAAATTTTGTAAAAAATAACTGCACGTCCGTAGACATCGAGTACTGGAGATTAATTGATGGCAAGACTGGCTATATAATACTCTTCAGGAGTCCCTCGCTTTACGCGATTAATTGGTTCCATGAAATAATCGCGTAAAGTGAGTTGAATTTATCATGAGTGAGATAGAGATAGGGGTTTCTTCAGAAGGATAAAAAATGTGAGCAAAAGAAATTCTAATGAATGAATAATAATACTTTTCAGCGGCGATTGTTGGGAATTAAGTACAGTATTAAAAATAAAAAATTTTATATTATTGCTGCCACAGTCGCGGACCACCTGAAAACATACCGTGGACCACAAGTGGTCCGCGGACCACAGGTTGGGAAACGGTGATCTAGACCACACTGTCTACTGTCAGAAAAACAACAACATTGTAGAGATTTACCTACAGCAAAATATTTATGATGATGTTGAAATATAATACTTCGTTTACATAATAAAAATGGATCGGATTACATTAAATTCAATAAAAAATCAACAAATAAAGATAACTGTATTAGATTTTTTTATTTGATAGAAAACAGATATAGGAATGGAATAAAATCAATATTTTTGCAGGAATGAAAGAAAAAAATGTTTTTAATGATGCGATTGATTACCTGGAGTCTCTACGAAACCAATTACACTGTGATGTATTTTTTTTTTTTTAACCTGCGCCGGGTTAATATAACTTTAGTTTTGTAATTTATTGCAGTTCTACTGATCAGAGGTTTGTTTAAAAATAACCACCAAGTAATCAAGCTATCTACATATTAAATAAAAGGTTCAAAGAGAAGATTCAGAAGCCAATTTACTATGAAACCAAGATACCTACAACATTTAAATGAAATGATTGTGTACCAATTTCAAAATGTTTTTGATACTAATGGTGACCTTTATGACAGAATTTGCAAATCAGTGGCTGAAAGCTGTTATAAATGTATATTTAGCAATGGGAGTCACTTTGAACAATTTCTGTAGAATATTTTTGATCTTTTAAAGAAACTATTATTGCTAATCTAGATCATGAATTTTCCGTTAACTGACTTATGCCACACCCTATATCTTATTGCAGTCTTTGATTTTATTAAGTGCATTCTTTTCTTCTGAATAACTTATATTCTTTTTTCATTTTTATTTCCTCTCATACTTCAAACTCAACAGAATTGTTTCCTGTTAAAGCGAAATCAAATATAAGGGAATCTACTGTACTATAAATAATAAATATTAAAATGATAAAATTTTCAAATTTTACATATAAAAATAATCATTTTTAATAAGGTTTTGATGATAATATAATAGTTATTAACATTATTTTTAATTGTTGAATGTCAATTTTAAAGCTGTCAAGTTATGTTATAATATTTGCAATAATTATTATATTATTATGTATTGTAGATATGAATCATATTATGATTATTATTATGTACCTTTTGCCTAGTAGAGAGATAAATATAAAGTATATTAAATAATATTTGCATTTTATCACAATTATTATGTAATAATTTATGTAAATGACTTGTATTCATTCTTCAAGAAATGATGTGTAAATCAGGGAAATGTTTACATGTTAATGATCTGAAGCTTTAAGTTTTTATATACAATTGCTGAGTATAGGCAAATCATAAAAGGCATATAGAAATAAAACTTTAATGTTTATTTGGATAGATTGTTTGTTTTTAAAAATGATACTATTGAAATTCTAATCCTGACTGCCAGACAATTGCCAGACTACAGAAAATGCTAGATCACAAAATATGATCTCTAAGAATCTCTATATAAACATGTGCCTAATCTTTAGATTTATGATGTTGCAGTAATTTATCAAATTTATGAATTAAAAACAAATCTATTATTTTTCTGATTACATTCTTAAAAAATAAGCAGATATGTATGACCACTTATAATCAATATTTTTGTATACAGATAGTTCTTGGTTTACAAATTCCTGAATTTACAAATTTTTTTAAATACGAAATATAAAAAAAAATCGAAAATATGAATATTAATTACAATAAATGAATTCTAAACATTCATAAAAAGGCATTTAAACTCACATACATAACTATACAATACAGTACAATTGGTTTTGTATCAGGCTCTGTCATTTGCTTTGAAATTAGAAATTCAAAATGATTGCTGAGAAATGGAAATAACACGTCCTGTGGATTTATCATCATATATGATATAGGTGATAAATCTTTCCAGACTGAATTAACTTCTATTCCCAGATTGTTCTTAAGATAGTAGTTCATTTGCATTAAAGCTCATCTATTTATTTGTCAATAATAATGAAGAATAAAAATTCTTTAATATGATATACATAATTTTCTCATTATAATAACCTGTTTGATTTTAATGGCTATATTTTCACTTATTTAGATATATAAATCATTGTTTAATCATATATTATTTATTTTATTGGTATTTACTTAATTCTATTGTGGCCAAATTGCATTTCTGAGAATGGAATTCCTGGTTTATCATATCTATGGGAAAATGATTCTTGATTTACAAGTTCTTACTTAACAAACTCACTCCAGGAACGAGTTAGCTCATAACGGAAGGAACTATCTATATTTAAATATTGGATATTACACAAATAAATAAAAATATATAAGACAATCATGTTTTGTCATCCTTATGCCAGTTACTGCAGTATCCACTGTACTTATTACTAATAAAATGTATAGGCCTATTACATCTCCAATTCTATTATTAAAAAATATGTGCAATAACTTTGATACTTGTCCATATTTAAATATGTATGAAAAAATTTATTCGGCACTTCACAAATAAGATTGGACTTGAACAGAACAATCTGGCAATAGATGAATATGTTCAATATATGAATATCCCCAATATCAACATTTCTGATCAAATAATTTATTCAATCTCTTATAGTTTTGATCATTTAGAAAAATAAGATTATTTTGCAATTGATTTCAGGCATCAATTTTTTTATTCCAATGACCCTGTGTGTATTTGCTGGCTTTCCATTCTCTATCAATTGTAACAAAATTTTCTTTTTGCATTTTGGCTTTAATTTTATATCATTTTTAATTCCTTTTGTTAATTTTATTTCTGTTGAGATTTCGAAATGACAGAAAAATTAAATAAGGATATTTTTTAATATTTTCTGCCAAACAAACACATCAATAAAATTTTATCATAATAAAATGGGTTAATTCATTATACTAAAAATAAGATTACTGTACTATGATTTACAGTATATCATAAATCAAATGATAATATACAGTAAAAGCTTCACTAAAGAATTAATTGTCAAGTGCATACTATTTCTCAGTCATATGGTTTACATAAAAGACTAGTTTGTTAGAGAATTAAATATTTAATGAAAACATAAATTACCAGCTGTAAGAAAGTGTGGTTGAATGTGATGATAATTTCAGTTAATTGTTAAGATTCATAATATTGTGAAACATTATGTAACATCATAAATGAATAAATTATTTTACAGATTATTTAAAAAAAAAAAATTTCAAAGTTTAAAGTTGCCCCCCCCAAAGCTTTGCCAGAGTTCTGACCCTTTGCAACAAAATAAAGACTGCATCCATAATGTAAATAACCAAAACTTGTAATAACAACTTAAAACTTACTGGATTAGTATTAACACAATAAACAGTTTCTTCAAAAATATAAATATCCAAGACAATGATACTGTACAAAGTCCACAAAACAGGTCTGGATGAAAAACACTATATAAACTCCACTACCACAGAAGACTTTTGACGAGCATCACACAACGATCAGAAATCTACAATGAGAAGGAACTATGGATGCCAGCTAACAACAGTACTTATGCTCATACTCGATTTGCATAACTGTATCAAACATCATTAAATAATAAAACTTGGTTATTCTTTCAAAATAAGTCTCTTGCATTTTTCTTGTTATAATACACATATTTAAATTAATATTAATCATATTATCTCCAGTTTTAATACTTTCTGCACAAACATTCTTGCGGACGAGAGTATATGATTTCCAAACATGGTGTCCACCACACTGCCTCTACAACACACCCCAAGAGCCAGGTAACTGATTCACTATTTCTCTAATTTTTACTTTAACAATGACAAAATTTCTTATAAACCTCACAAAATCTTCATTTATAATGATACAAATAATTAAAACATATATATATTATTCTTATGAAGATTGTTATGATTATATATTTCATTTATAATAATTCCCAAATTTGTCTTTTTGTGTTATGTCATTCCTCACTTATGTCATTACTTTAGACCCAATTTATTAATCAAAATACAAAATCAAAATTTTGTCATTCCTATTTTAGTATCTTAAGCTGCAAGAAATTTGCATCTGACATGTATCAGATTATCTTCTTGCCTCAAAAACACCAACTATCTGATTCAATTCATTGATAGAGAGCTCAGATTCAATCTTGGAACCTCTGAACAGAAAATGTCAAACTATTTCCACCAATTTGCAGTGAGGGACAAGTCAGACATTTTTGAGTATGATAAAGGAATTGATCCCAAATCAATGATGACAAAACTGATCCCAAATTCTTCAAGAAGTTGACTTCTTGGGGAAGAATAGGGACCTGGCTCTTTGAATCCTATTTTTTAACTCAATGGTTCTTAATGGGTTTTCTGTAGAACACTTGTGTTCTACAGACTTCTCATAAGTGTTTCACAAAATTATGAAATATATGTAATCTATAAATTTTAATAAAATATATATTAAGAACTGCATGCATATTTTTATTATTAGTTTTAATATTGAATAGCCTTATATAAACATTATTAATTTTAATATTCTGAAAAACATTTTATAAGTAAAAGTGTACCACAACTCAAAAAGATTAAGAACCACTGCTTTAATTTCATAGCCAATCCATGAAATGAAGAATTAAGACATTCTGAGAGAGAAGAAGAGATATTTATCTTAAAGACTTTATCATTTGATTTATGCCCTAGTCAAAGATTTATACATTGGAATTTCTATTATTGGACATTTGTGTGATTATCCAGATACTCTGGTTTTAATTTAAGAGAAAAACTCTTTCCTCCTTTTCATTTGATTTGTCAGATTTCATATTTTTTCTAAATTTTTCTTAAGTACAGAATAAGTATATCTGTTTTCCTTGGACAAAATTTTTTGTCTGAAACCAATCATTCCATTTTAACATTATGTTTATAGGAAAATTTGTCTCAATTTATTCATTTTGAATAATATCAAAGATCTTAGAATAATCTATAATGTAACTTCAGGGGATGACTGTATACCTTTAATTGTCATAGTAAATTTTTTTAATGATAATATGTTTACAAAAATAGCAATTATTATAAAATCATTACTTAATTTATAAAAAGAAACATTTACTCACCTTTGCACCATGTTTTAACAGTAAATCCATGACATCAAAATGAGATTTATCTGCTGCTATATGAAGTGGAGTCAAAAATCTGAAACAAGAATTTATCATTATTACATATTAAATATATTATATTTATCCAATAACATGAGAATTTTTTTTTCCTGATTTGCATACAAAGAGATTTTTTTTATGAATGCTTCTCAGGCACGTTACACCTTATTAATACTTTTGTGACAAATGGACTAACATGTTGCATCCAAATGTCAATTTCATTGTTCTATATCAATGACAAAGGACACAAACATAGTGTCCTTAATTTATAAAAATCAATTACCAAAAATAATTTCTATTTTGTAGAAGAAAAAAAATTTTATTTTATCAATCATTTGGCATTCATTTTTATGCAATCAGAATCTATATCATTTGTAGTGATCAGGTTTTATATTTTTATTTTTAGAGCAATTATATGTTTATTTGTTTTTAAAAATAAATAATGTATCTGTTTAATAAATTTACACGGAATTTTAAATTTTCTATGAATATTTTAACTTCCTGGATTTTTTAAATGGTCACTGGCAAGATTTTGATAATCATCCTTCCATAAAATCTATCCAAGTGTTCCCCTGTGATTATACATTATTAAACAAGCCTTTTTCATTTTTGTTAGTTTTTCAGTAATTCAATGATCATCTCTAAATTTGGATTTATATAAATTATTGAATTATTTTTAATTGCTGAAGTTAAAAAGTAGAATAAACTCTGTTCATTGTAGTTTATCACAATGATTCTACTAATAACATTACAGATAAGGCTCCTACTGAAAATATAATCATTTCTAATAGTAGCATAAATATAATAAAATCATATTTGTGCTACAATTTTAAATTAATAAATTAATTCTTATTAATCCAAATTTAGAGATTTTATTTATATTTATTCAAATCAATTATAATCAAATATCTTAATCAAATATTCATATCTTATCAAATATATTGGATTATATAAAAGAGTATCTTTCATTTAATAGAAAAGACATGACCAGCTGATTTTTGTTTACATTTAATTATTTCTTGTGTGATTAGAAATAACAGGATTTTCCTGCTACATTTTTTGATAAAACTGTTTGTGTGATACTCTAGCCATCTATATACAATTAGTGATCAATATAAATAGGAATTTTACATATCTTTTTTTGTTTAAAATTATAATTCTTTCATTAATTGATAATATAAAATAGTAAAATTCTTATTTATAATAATTAATAATTATTTTATGAAAATTATTCAAAATTTTATGAAAATAATATTTCAGTACAAATTTGAATTTTTGAATATATTTATCTAAAAAAATATATTATTGATTTTGTTTGCATTCATTCATTCATTTATTCATTTTTTTTTGTCATTTGATTGATATATTATCTCTTATCATATTTTACAATCTTATTTCTTTGTCTAAAACTGTTTGCCATCCATCAACAACTAATTATTGTAAACAACTGGAATTTTTGAAGTTTTCTTTGGAAATTATCAAATATTTGTCAATAATTGAATATAATTAAATAAATAAACAGCACACTATGCAGTTATATTCTTAGACATTTATTCACTGTCCTTAGATGCTAATGTTTTTGGCATTTTTACGCCATCCTCAGGCCCAGTCCTTTTCACAATCGAATCAAGTTTTTTGTTTACATATTGCTATGGTAACATTACGTATTCCAATACATTCGTTAAAATAAATTTTATATTCCATTCTACATTCAATTCAAAAAATTTTTCAAACCATACAACTTCCTTTTAAACATATCATTATTAACATAAAAAACTGACTAATACCGTATTAGGTAATTATAATTATAGAGACAGCATAATATCAAAAATTAAGATTACACAATTTATAAAAATTAGCATAACAGCTGACAAACGTATCACAAAACAACTATAATAGTCTTAACACCAATTATTAGTCCGTGCGTCGTTTTAATTACTGGGCACATGTTAATTCGACCTATCTCCCTGATTCCTTCTTCACTCTTATATTAATAATAATTCTCAGCTAAAACATATTTCCATGCTGGCAGCAGTTCCCAGTTTACTCTATCGTTAATTAACTTTTCTTTTTTCTCTCTTCTTAGTATTTCCAGAGTTTCAGTTATTACTGGTTGCGTACCACTCTGTATTGCCTTAATCTGTTTTACTTCTTCCCATTTTATATCAATAGATTTATCATAGGCTCCTACTGCTAGAGCCATATTGAGCTGAGCTTGTCGAATGTCCCTTTTATGTTCTTCAACTCGTTTCTCAATCATTCTAGATGTCACTCCTATATAGGCCTTATCTTCATTCTCTTGTTCGTCTTTATTAATTATATAAGTAGAAAGCAGTTTAATAGGAATAAGAATATAATTGAATATATATTATTACAAGGGAATATATATTAATACAAGGAAATATATATTAATACAAGGAAATATATATTAATACAAGGAAATATATATTAATACAAGGAAATAAATATATGAATATATATTATTACAAGGAAAGGCTAAAAAGTAAGAACTTTTTAGCCTTTCCTTGTAATAAGCCTTCCTGATGTGGATGTGCTAGGGATCTAAAATTTAGTCCTCCAACTCTTCCTTCTCTATATATCCACCTTCTAGGGTCACACACTTCTCACACCTATGGAACAATTGTTTAATCCCATCTTTGTAGAAGTCAGCAGTTTTGGAGACAAACCAGCTCTTTCACAACAGTAATGACCTTCTTATCATTGAAGAAACTTCTTCCCCACAAATGTTTTTTCATATTTTGAAACAGGAAGAAGTCTGAAGGTGTTAGATCAGGGAATAGGGTAAGGTTTCATAGTCACATTTGCACAGAAAAATGACTAATTTTGCAGCTTAATGTCAGTTAAGTCTTTTTTTTTTGCTGTCATCTTTTGACAACAAACAATGTCTTTTTTCCTTGATATTGCTCATAACTTTTGTAGCAAGTTCCTGTTGTATGTTCATTATTGTCAATTCTTTTTGTAAGTAATTTGCCAATATGATACCTTTGTTGTCCCAAAGCACAGACAACATGACATTGCTGGACAGCCTTCATCCTGTAGGCTGGTGCAACCACATTTGAATTCCCATTTCCATTGTTTCACAGTCTCAAATGATTAGGCTTACATCAGAAATGGTCAGAACTGTCCTGGATTTCAATATTGTCTGGGACTTTAAAATATTTTTGATTTCATATTTTCTTAATTCCAGTATTTATCAATATCTTATTTATTTAGATCAGTTGACTCTTTGAATGTGCTGTAGTTGATTAGCAACATAATACTCATGATTGCAGGCTCAATTGTTTCATATGAAGAATAAGCTTTTTGTTTATTTGTACACTGACTGGCAAATTTAGAGTTTTAAATGTAGGCTGATCATTTCCTAAATATACCAATCCAGGACAAGAAAAAGTTCAACCAAAAGTATAATTTTAATATGTTTTAGTTTCATACTTACATGTTTACTAATTAATCAGATTCAATGTTTTCTTAATTAATATCATCATCAATACACTAACATGCTTCTTAAACTTAATTGTAATACCTAAAAGCCATAACACATTAAGCTGTAACTGAAGAATTTGAATAGTAAAATACTATTGCAGGGATCTCAAACTCATTCTCTTCAAAGGGTCACTTTAGATATCTTTAGTTGGTTGGGGGTCCTTATGGAAAAAAGGTTTTTTCACAAGGCAAACAGCTTGAAGAATTGATTATGTTAATTATTATTTGTTTTCTAATTCATGTTCAAATTATAAAACCATTTATAAATGACAGTAATTTTTAAAGTTTGAAACAGAAGTTTTGTATTGAAAAAAATTCTATATCTTATGTTATTTCAATACATTTTATAAAAACAATTTATTGATTTTTAAATATTTCCATGAAAAATAATTGTAAGTTTTTATTTTTCTAAATATCTTCTACATACTCTTGCAAAAATTATGTGATGCTGGCAGCAATAAAGGCTGCATTCATTTGTGAATTTGAGAGCACTGCACTATTGGCAAGTGTCAGCATGAACTTGATGATGCTGATTTGACATATATTTTGAACCTCCATTCTGAACAATGTTACCAAATGTAGCTGGTTTTACATGCAAATTAAAAAACTTCCATCTTGAAAACAGGATGGATTTTAAAATGTTGGACATATTCTTGGACATTTACTGATGAGGGACAATATACCAAAATTCAGGTATGTCCCAGAAAATTTGGGATGAATGGTCAATCTATTTAAATGTAAGGTAAGGTATAGTAGGAGTACTAAGGTATAAATGAAGTAGCAATGAGTAAAGTGAAAGCTTATGGAAAATAAAGAAAAGTACAAATATACTTTGCTTTATTAAAAGGCACAGTGTCAACAAAAGTTATATACATATAAAAGTTAATGCAATTTTCAGTAACTACATTCAGTTTTATGATTGAATTAAAAAAAGAAACCAACACTTTGAAGAAAGCATTGTCTTCAAAGAAAAACCAATTATATGAAAATCAGACAGGGAGCAAAAGAAACAGGCTAACAGGGTAGGCATTGTGAATGATTATCAGAAAACTGAACCAGTCATAGATGAATGTTAAGATTTCATTATTAAAAATTGTTTTTTCAAATGAGATTTTTATATAATATTTTATTTTAATTAAATACTTGAGTAAAAACAATATTATTTTTTTATATCCCTTGATTGTCCTTGATATATATAATGAAATAAAAAAAAATGTAAATTTTCTTCTGCCAAGTGTCCTGGATTAAATCCAGAAAATTATGACAAGCCTACATGAGATGGATATTCCTCACCATACATAGCTGACATCTCTTAATAGATTGTTTGTGAAGTTTTCCCTTGAAGAAACTGTATCATAGCTTGATATTCAATTTTGTCCAGCAAGACACCCTTCCACTATTACACTTGTAACTCTGGTTAAACAGGACTTATCAAAACAAAATAGGCATGCATATTAATAAGACAGTAATCTATCATTATTTACAATTACAGATATATAGCACAACATGCAACATGATGAGGTAAGAACTTTTTGCCTCCCCTCATATATATAAACAATCTAAATAATAATAATAAATTTGTGGAATTATTCAATAAAATATTTTCAATTTTTTGTTAATTTTTGTAAATTATCAATTTTGATGAAAATTTTCAAATTTGTTTCACTAACTCTAGTATTTGTCCAATTCAGCAACAGGGATGCATCAAACATATCAACTAAAAACCATTTTTCTCAAAATCAGTAACAAAAATCATAATCATTTTAAATTAATTTTTCAATTATGAGGATGCCCAAATGGAGTTTGAATATCCATTGCAAAAGTGTTAATTTCTATTTTATTACTAATTATGCACATTAACATTAGATCACTGTTTTGGAATCTATTATTTCATTAATGTTAATCTTAATTACTATTAGCCAATCTCTTTGCAACAATAGCCATCTTGTTAGCATCAGTAATATGAATTTTATGACAAACTGCTAAACAAATGAATGTTATTTGACATAAATTAATATGCAAGCACACAAAGACTATATAAAATGACCTGGCTGAATACCCAGGAAGCTGTCTGACTTTGTGTTGATAATGTCATCTCTTTACTATAATGTGCTTTCTTCCTACATCATCCAAATGACTCAAAACTATATTATCTATCAATCATCACAGTCAATTTTTCATTTAATTTTTAGTATTTCCCTTGTTTCCTATTGTTAATAAAAATTTGTAACATATTTATTTTCATTAATACTGCTCTATTATGTGTATGGGGAACTATTTTAGCAGTTCAAATAAACAATGTTATTTAAAAAATTTATAGTTCTATATTTGTGATATTTATGAATTCCTGACTAAGAAACAGACAATTAAGGTAAATCCACAGAAATGAAGTTTTACCATTATTATTACTAATTTCCAGATCAATTAATTTAATTACAATACTTTAAATAAGATGTGGAAATTTCTTCTGGAAATTTACAAGAACTTTTATCAATTTAAACTAAGGACAAAGTTTATCAATAATGAGATTATATAAAATATATATATATATATGCCTGTGCAATAAGGATTTCATGATTAAATCTCAATATATGAATTTCGCATATTTTAATTATTATTCTGTAAAATTGCAATGTTGATCTGTTTCTTAGTGGCAAAGGAATTTATAACAGATTATAATTTATTTATTTATAATCTATAGTAAATTCTTCAATTATAATTATTCTATAATGAAAAATACTTTATGCATATTGTTATAATTATTCTATAATGAAAAATACTTTATGCATATTGTTATAATAAATTTTATCTATGAATTGTAGACTAATAATTATAAATTAAATTTTTTAAAAACAAATTTAAAAGAAAATATTATTGCACATTGGTCCAAGATTAAAACTAACAAAATAATTATATTAAACTTAAGCTAATTAGTTACTAATTCTGTTTCTGACTTTAATGCTAATGTTTCAATTTACTGAATTTATTTTCTTTTTAAAGAATTTTATGTGAGAATGCTATTATTAATTGTAAATAATTTAATCTTAAACTTTTCTGGTTAATTAGCTATTTGAGAGAGTGTGTGTTTGAGAGAAAGAGAGAGAGAGAGAGAGAGAGAGAGAGTGTGTGAGTGTGTGTGTGAGTGTGTGTGTGAGTGTGTGTGTGAGTGTGTGTGTGTGTGTGTGTGTGTGTGTGTGTGTGTGTGTGTAAAATTACACACACACAGAAGAATGGATCTGAAATTATTGAATGCTATTAAAAGTCAATTACTACCAGCAGCTACTGATGATATATATCACCCATAGCAGGAACAAGCAGTAAAATTTTACAACTGCAATTTGTTTGGTCCTAATCAGTTTATTGCAGTTGTATTTAGAATTTTCGAAAAAGGACCATAATTAGTTTCTGATAATGGTTCCTAAATATTTTCTGACTAAAATATTTTTATTTTAAAGGTTTCTATGAAAATTTGTTTGATTGAATATTTTCTGGTAAAATAGCTTTAGCTGCAGTATTCATATTTGTTTGGATTATATGTTGAATTAAACAACTGGAATTTTTTAAAAAATTAATTTTTTATAGTATGAACAATAAAATCTTAGAAATTTAAAGAAATTTTATAAATAATTCTAAAATTTTGCTTAATTTTATTAAAATAGGCAATATTTTTATCAATCGTTGATTTTTTACTTTATTTTTACTGTATTTTTGTTAAAAAATGAGAAAATACTAATGTAAACCAAGATCTGCTATTAAAAGGGAGTGGCATTTTTATTGTTTTATTGCTGCCACTCCTCTTCTGTGCTTTTTCTGCAAAGTCTATTACATTTCAGAAAATGTAGTATTGAGAATGATGTGGGAGTTTACCATTAGAAGTTCAATTAAAGCAAAGTGAATAATATTACAGCTATATTGTTTATATTTGAGAGCTGATAATTTTTGTTACATTACGTTTTTTGATACAAATTTAAAAATTTGGATAATTTGTTTTTTATATTTACTAAAAATATTATTTTATTTTGTAAATAAATAAGAAAATAATAATCTTTAATTGACAGAATGACTAAATACGTAATGCAATAAAGCACTGATATAAAAATGAAAAAGCTAACACAGTAAACATTACAGTGCAACAGACTCAAAGGTGAGAGGTCAAATACCTGTTCTGGAAATAGTATAGACAAACTTACCACGTTTCAATCATCATCTGGTGGATAAACATTTCAAATAAAAATAAAAATCATAAAAAAAATCTATAAATTAAATAATACTTAATAAAATTCAATATATAATATAAAGAAAACATGAAAAAAAAAAAAAAAAAAAAAAAAAAAAACAAATTGAGAGAAATTTTATATGAATTTTATTTAAAGAAAAAAAAAAAAAAAAAAAAAAATAGGTCCATTCCAAATTAGTGTAGTTTTGAAATGCAAAATTTTATTCCAAATACTGCTAAAAAATATTTTGAATATAAATAATGAAAAAATTACCAAAATTACCAAAAACAGAGTCAACATTGAAACATTTTGCCATACAGACATCAATGTTTTAAAATCAGATATTTTTACATTAACACTGGTGGTCCTTTATTTATGATGGAGTTTGAAACCAAATGTTGTCATAAGTCAGTATGCTTATAATTTGTAAATGCCCAAAAATTCATGGATTTCTTATTACTAATGTTTACTAGGGCATTATACATTACCAGGCATGTTCAAAAAGTCTAACGCATTAAACTTTTCTCATATTGAGTTAGCCTCGTTATCGCATTACTTTTTGACTGGTCCATCAGAGAGACAACATGGCCATCCATAAGGAAGTTTTAATAGGAGCTTTCAAATGTTTGGAAGATGCATTTTTTTCTGATAATTCCAATGAAGAAATAGAGCACTGCATAATTCTAAATAATTAACTAACTAGCCTTAATTTTATTTAACAAATTTTCAGTTAGAGTATAGTACACTCGAATTCTAAAATGATTAATAGTAAACTATCACCTAATAAATAGATTATATCGAAAAATTTCCTTAAAAATAACTTGCCATTATTTACAGTATATTGTATCACAAGCAACATTATCCATTTTTCATCTCCTTATATACCACAATTTGCACATGTGTTACATTGAGGGGCCGCCATGTTTTCATGAAGTAAACTTGCTATTTCTTTCGTTAGCTTCGTTAAACTTTCGTGTGATACATCACAGCTATGGAGCATGTGCAGTAATAAATGAGTACTAATCAGTAATGAGCTATGGAGTATGAGTATAATAAAATTACTTTTTGACCGCTTCATTAAAAATGAGTTTAACACATTAGACTTTCTGAACGTGGCCATTATAATAAATATAAATTCAAAACTACAAGAACCAGACACAAAAAGATGCTTTCTATATATCAGACCATTGTTCAAGGACTCAAACCCATGCCATCGATCAATTACAGAATTTATCAATGGCATCATTGTTATACATATGAATGCTCATAAGTCAAGAAATCACGAGAAAAACGACTACTTGTCGAAGTTAATATCAGAATGATGATGATTTTCACAAATTAAATACAACAATATCCACTATAATTATAGTATTTGTTTAAGATGAAACTTTTATATGATAACTTTCATATAATTGTGATTGACAGAATTGTTATTTATTCGATTACGATATGAATACATGGGTAAGCATCAGTTAGGAATTCAGAGTATGAGGGGAACAACTAGGGATGGGATTTAAAGAAATACTTTATATTATATACTATCCTATTTATTAGAGAAATATAAGTACAGTATAAAATAACAGAAATAGAATTTAGCTCAAGCTGGAGGATCTGACAATCAGGCAGGATTGTTTTAGACTAACTCAATATACACATGGAAAGAGAAAGTAACAGCAGTCATTCAGCTGCACGAGGCATAGATATGGTAGAAATTTCTGTCCATATTGAGTCTTTGAAATGTTATTATTGTTAGTTCAATCATTCTGCTTTATCATAGTTCTGCTATTGTTTTGTGTATGTCAGAAAGTGTGGATTTATCATTGTCTCAACTCAACAATCACTTTATTAAGTTGAGTAACATTGTCCAGTAGTCATTGAAAGTTCCTATTATCTGAAGGAAGATTTTTATTTTTATATTATTTGAAGTGGATTGAATGTAATTGGGAAATACTCTTTATAAAAATTGGAATTATTACTTCTTCTTTCTTCCAAAAACTTCTGTAAAAGAAGTTAATTTTTTTTATTCACTTTCATTTTCTTCAAATTTTTAAAGATAAAAAAAAAAAAAAAACAATTTTTGCTTATAATCCATTATTAAAAACTTAGTTCCTTTATATGAGGGGGATTCAAATGAAAACCTTAAAAGTGCAATAATTTTTTTATTGTAACAATTAAAAACAACTTATGCATATCATTTTTCTACATAGTCTCCCTGACGTTCAATACAAGTTTTCCAACACTTTGGAAGTGCATAGATACCATGTTGAAAGAAATGTTTTGGTCGTGTCTGTAGTCAGTCATGAACCAACACTAATCTCTGACATTGAGGCTATTTCCTATACAGTTATACGACTGTTGTCCTTCACAAGCTTTTCCACTAATGCAATGTTCTTGTCCGTCACTACACAGTGAGCCTCCCCCGGGCGTGGGGAAGCCTATACAGAAGTTACGCCGCTTTTCAACTTTCTACACCACTCGTACACTTGCTGCAGTGACATACACGAATCACCGTACTGCGCTGTCATTCTGCGATGAATTTCTATTGGTTTCATATCTTCACTACTCAAAAAACGCATTACAGATCACTGTTCTAGCGCGGTGCATGTGGATAGCGGAGCAGCCATCTTGTTGTGGAAGCTGCTGCCTTCTCCAGTGTTGCAGCATCACTCTGCCACCTGCCAATCACTTTGTGAACCTTAAGGACCACTACTGCCACTTACCGAATAAATCGTACAACTTTTCGCAATTCTATGGCACTTTTTAAGGTTTTCATTTGAATCCCCCTCATAGTTAAAATATTCATTTTATCTAAGTTACATAAGTTCTATATGATACACATAAAATGTGCATTTATAAAATAAAAATTTTAAGATTTAGCATTATAACATTACAAACATTAGCAATTATAAATATTATAACATTATTATAACAAATAAACTAGAATATGAGATTAAACTGTAATATATATACATATTCTAACCACTTCAATAGCAGCTGGAAAACAGAGAGAGGTCAAAAATAATAAATTATCTGATAAAGCTAAATTACTATTGAACAAACAAAGAGAAATGAAGATAAATGGAAATGCCATTTCAAAGAAAATTGAATATGCTTGTAAGGATTCTGTGAAATCATATTTTTATATTGCTTTGTTAAAGGAAAAAAGTTTTGAAGAAAAATTTACCTTGTGTGAGATGGGGATTTTGTAAGTAACAAGTTTGAAGTTTCTATTTTAATAAAAGTTAAGCAGTTTTCTATGGATGCAATGCAGTGGTTTGTGGATTGGTTACAATGGTCAGAACTTAAGGTAGAAATAAGCACTAAGATAGTTCCTATGAACTGGGGAGTTGAACTTCAGACGAGAAAGAGGGAAGTAATCCCCCACCTTGCATGCTGAACTTTGTAAAAAAACTTTTGGTGAGAAACTGTATCACTGAGGATATCAGAAAGTACAGTTGTAACTTAGTTAAAAAATCTATTGAGGAAAATAAAGGAATAAAATCTAAAAAAAAGCATCTTTGCTGCAGAAGAAAAAGGATTTTTGCTTTAAAAGCCAAAGATGGTAAAGTAATTAAAAACCAAGAGAATATCTTAAAACGTGTTGAAGAATTTTATTCCAATTTTATAGAGATACAAATAATAGTTGTATGGTGCAAGATTCAAAGAGTGAGATACCACCAATTTTGAAAGAAGAAGTTCATCTTGCTATCAAGAAAATGAAAAAAGGGAAGGCATCAGGAGATGGCATCACAGTAGATATCTTACAAGAAGGAGGAGAACAAGTAGAAGACATACTAACAGATTTATTTAATAGGTGTTTAAAACAAAAAGATATACCAGAAGACTGGAAGAATGCAACAGTTATTCTTTTGCACAAGAAAGATGAAAGAGACGATCTCTCTAATTACAAGCCTATCAGTCCTTTATCTGTGCTGTATAAAGTTTTTACTTGCATTTTGGCAGAAAGATTAAAAAAAGATAACTGGATGAAGCACAGCCAAGAGAACAGGCAGAATATAGTACCATGGATCACATTTTTGTATTACGAGAAGTTGTGGAAAGAATAAATGAGTATGAAATTCCACTTTGTTTAGCACTTATTGATTATGAAAAAGCTTTTGATAGTATTAAGACATCAGTTGTGCTAAATGCTTTGGCTAATACTGATACTGATTCAGGCTATGTTGATATTTTCAGCAAAATTTACGGTCAAGCATCAGCAAGAATTAAACTACATAAATATAGTGAGAAAATTAAAATAGGAAAAGGTGTTAGACAAGGCAATACTATTTCACCAAAACTGATTCTGCAATCCTTGAAGAAGTAATCAAAAAACTGGATTGGGCTGAAACTGGTCTCAAAACAGACAGAGAATATTTAAGTGATCTATGATTTGCTGATGACATAGTCTTATTAGCTTTGAATCCAAGTGAACTACAAAATATAATACAAAGCTTGGCCACAGAAAGCAAGAAAGAAGGACTTAGAATAAACATAAGTAAACTTAAGGTCATGTACAATAACTTTGTTGATCACAGAAGATAAAACTAGATAACATAGTTCTAGAGGAAGTCAGTAGCTACATTTACCTTGAACAACTGCTCATTCTAGGTGGAAACTTTATGCCAGAAATAAACAGGAGAATTAAATTAGCTTAGAGTGCTTTTGGTAGAAACAACTTAATTTTAAAAGGAAGAATGCCACTTTGCTAGAAAAGAAAAATTCTTGATAAATGTATTCTGCCAGTTTTAACTTATGGATCAGAAACTTAGACACTAATGAAAAGAGCTACTCAAAGGCTACAAACAACACAAAGGACTATGGAAGGGTGCATACTAGGAATAACTAAAAGAGAGTGAAAACGTAATATTTGGGTAAGGAATCAAACAAAAGTTATAGATGCAATTCAAAAGATAAAAAAAGCTGAAGTGAGCATGGGCTGCACATATAATAAGAATAAATGATAATAGATGGACAACTAAAGTACTTCAGCGGATACCAAGAAATAAAAAAACGACCAAGAAAGAGACCAAATTAATGATAGAGAGATGAGATTGTTAATTTTACATCAAGATGTTGGGACAGAGAGGCTGTAGACAAGAAGAACTGGAAATTGCTTGGAGAGACTTTCATCCTGCAGTAGATTTATAATGGTTGATTATGATGATGATGATGATGATGATATATACATATTCGGTTTAAAAATTGCAAAATATTAGATTATAGACAGCAACTGAAACAGATAATAATTTAATTAGAAATTAATCGTTTATTAAAATAAAAACTTTTCCCACTTTAGAACTGAGTCAAAATTTTTATTATATACTGAAGGACATCTATAATAATTTAATTTTAGATAAATAGTTTAAAATTAGTTAAATTAATAGATTTAATTTAAATTTTAATGGCTGCTGAATGCAATTAAATTAAAACAGTCATCTTACACCAAATTTATGTAATTATTAATTTACATACTTTGCAATTATTAATTTACAGTTTATTTCAAATTATTTCTATAAGAATTCACATTCACTAATTTGAATTATTAATTATATATATATTCTCACTATTAATTTGATTTTATTATTAAAAAATTATGAATTTTAAAAATGCTCATTAAAATGAAACTTTATCTAGATTAAATGAATAAAATTATTTTAATTTACAAAAATTATAAATAATTTGCACATACTCTTTATTTTTTTCATTTAAATTTGCTCCTTTTCTTATTAATGCTTCAGTTACTTGTTTTCTTTTTGGATAAGGTGAACTTATTCCACAATGCTACATGAAAAATTAATTCATATTAGATATTATACTATAGCAATATTATATATGAAAAAATATATAATATAGTTAACAAATTTTTTATTAGTACAGCAGAACCTCTATATTCGGAATTAATTGGTTCCTGAGTGTGTTCTGAATATTGGATCATTTTTCATTGATTTGACAATTTTAATGAAAAATAAATAAACAATAGCAGTACACTTAAAGAGAATTAAAAAATAATGCAAAATAATGATAAATATATTATTATGTTTTCAGTTTTAATTAAATTTGTAAGTAAGGAGGAATAAACAAGAGATTGACCAAAAATCACTTTTCGATTGACCAGTCAATTGCGATCGATGGGTTGAACACCGCTGTTATATGTAGTGTATAGATATGCACATTACATACAATATAAAACATCACACTTGTTTATAAAGAAGTATACATTCTTATTCTTTGAGCCTCTTAGTATGTATTTAACTATTTAAAAAAGACAACTGCTTAACTATAATACTCAAGTAATAAACATAAAAGCACTTTTTAGCAGTAAGATAAGACTTTTTTATTAAAAAGATTCCGCTAACGTTTTCGATCTGTGATCATCATCAGGCATTAGCATTCCTTTTAAACGTTGTTATTCTTTAGAACTCCGCCTGATGATGATCACAGATCGAAAACGTTAGCGGAATCTTTTTAATAAAAAAGTCTTATTTTACTGCTAAAATGTGCTTTTGTGTTTATTACTTGAACCTCTTAGTATTTTTATAAACTTATAATACTTATTACCTATAATTTAGATTTATAAACACTTCTTTGAGCCTTTTAGTATTATTTCTGAATGGGAAGAGGCTAATTTATAGGTTTGACTTGAAAATTAAGAAAAAAAAACTGACTAGAATAGTGAAAATAATTGCAGTTTTTTATAAAAAATGAGGGTAAATAAGATAATGAATGTGGAAAAGATGATGGAGGTGGTAAGTGAGAAAAAGAGCACAAACAAATATAATAGGATCTAAGAAACAGGTAACTAGTTTTATTAATAACAGGATAATGTTATGAACATTAAAAAATTATATATGTAAGCTAATAAATAAAACTTATGGTAAAAACTATGTATGAACTGCAGATAATTTTTACACTACTATTTGGCTATCATGAAGAAATAAAACAGAAGGGCTCATATGTAGTTAAGTAAATTACGAAGATATAAGCCTGTTAAATATTGGAAGACACATGAAAAATGTTTAACTAATTTTACAATATTATTACAGGAAACTACTTGCTTTAAACCAATTATAAGACAAACAGCTCTACTAGCAAGTATAGTTATTTATTATGGTATAACGTTTTCGGATCTTTTCTTGATCCCTCTTCAGTACCATTCATTCACTTATAAACCATAATTAAGAGAACATTATAAAATAGAAGATACAATTTTCAAACAAGAGATAACAGAACAGTTTACATATCAGAATATTAGAATATCATTCGAACATTACACAAGTTAAATATACATTTTGGTACATTAGAACAATATATAAATATTATCTAGCTCACACACACACACATATATATATATAAGGGAATTTTTTTATATAAATTCTATAATATTAACGAAACAACATATTTACATATATTTACCTTTAGGAGATAACCTTACTAGGAACATACTTATAACATTCAAAAAATATATAACGAGGTAACAGAATAAACCATGTCCTAATTTAGTCCTTTAGTGTCTATAACGTCACTTTTTTAACATGGCAAGAATGAAACTCCGTTTACAATAGTGTTTCCTTCATGAGAGAGTAACTACAGTTCATTATAGCACTCATAATAGATGTTTCGCACACCACTTCCATGAATCGGGGAGTTGTAGAGGGGTACTATCGTTAATGATATCTTGTGTGTGACAGAGTCTACGCTCTATCTCCATGGCCTCTTTGGTGGTCAGCCCTCTAGTATCAGTGGCAGCTTTTAAGACTCTCTACACTATTCCAGTCTATGGTAATGTTTTGTTCATATGCTTTCATAGCTAGAGCTGTGGTTAGTTTCC
>AYEL01063730.1:0-107449 GCA_000484575.1 Olivierus martensii
ACAAACCATTTTTTTAAGTCAGAATAATGTTTAATTATACTTTTAAAATAACAGGTACAAGCAAGAAATCATATACAGTAATATATTATTATTAATAGTAATAATATATACAAATAAAAATGAAAAATTTAATACACATTAGCACTTTTTATTGCACTTTTATTTTTTATAATGGAAAATATAGTTGATGTCGACATGCTATGTTCCTTGGCTAGGTCAGAAAGACTATGTCCATTTTCGTATTTTAAAATAAGTTCCTGTTTTAATTCAATGGTGGTTCTCATAGCCTTTCTTTTAGATTTTCTTTCTTCACTTTCCATGATCATCTATTTCTGATAATACAGTATACAGTATTTTAATAAAAATAATGCAAAGCTACACAAAAAATAACCACGAGAGTCACAAAACACAATGACGGATTCTCAACTGCCAACAAACGAGTGTTGCCAGAAAATTTATCTACACATTTGCAAAAACTACTACTTAGAAAGTAGCCCAAAGATCGCAAAGCGAAAAAAGTTGCCCAAGCTGGCAACTTCAGACTACTGATATTGTTCCGAATATAGCAATAAACGCGAATATCGATACAATTTTCCTTCAAAAATTTTTTCCGAATACTGGATTTTACGAATATAGGTGCGTCCAAATAGAGAGGTTCTACTGTACTTATATTTTGGCTTTTATAAATAAGCAATTACAAACATTTAATTTACAACTTAAAAAATAATTTTTGTGTAATTAAAAACATTACAAAACTTACTAAAGCAGTATCACCAGTAAATGGATGTTTGAAATTAACCGTTTCTATGCTAAGATATTTTTTTACTCTAGCAGGATCAGCTTGACGTGATGCTTCTAACAAACAATGCCCTTTGAATTCATCTAGAATTTTTATTCCACATTAATATTAATTCTTATTTTTAAATAAATGTATTTTATTTGAAAATTTTTTGTTATAAAGTTTAATAAATGACACTTACATGATAATCTCTCTTGTAATTCTCGTGTAGGAGCAACATCAATAGCACTTTTGGAATGACAGTTCAAAAGAGTAGGATCAGCACCATGACTAAGCAATAATGAACACACTTCTATTCGAGATTTGGAAGCTGCTTCATGCAATGGTGTAAACTGCCAAAGATCCATTGCATTTACATTTGCCCCATGCTAAAAGAAATTAATAAATTATTAATGCATATAATTAAAATCGTATGTATGTATGTATGTATGTATGTATGTATGTATGTATGTATGTATCTGTATGTATGTATGTATGTATGTATGTATGTATGTATGTATGTATGTTCTGTATGTATGTATGTATGTATGTATGTATGTATGTATGTATGTATGTTTTCTAACTGTATAAATTTCATATAAGATATGCTATGAAGTTAAAAAATAATCTTAAATGCATCTGATAATTTAAAATCAATTTATCTATCCAAATATTCATATTCATATTTTTATGGAAGGATATATTAAATTATAATTAATGATCTAACCACTATTTTAAACTTTGTACTTGGTAGTAAAGCTGTTTGTCTTATTATTAGTTTAACTAATTTGTTAAGAAAATGTAATATTTGCTATAAGAAAGTTGGGGAGCCATAGCAACTGTTTTGAAATGATAAAATGAATACAGACATTCCAAAGTTCAATGTAAATTCTATCAAGAGATGTGTGTTAATAATTGAAGAGAGCTGAAATAGCTGATAACATTCTTATTGAGTGTATATGACTATGGTAGTTAATAAACATTTATCTTACTAGAAGGCTTAATGATTGTTATTATTTTTGGAAGCATTCTTAAATTAAAACAGTTAACTGAAAAAACTTTTTATGCTGATGAAGTTGGCATTATTGCAAAATCATGACTGTAGCTAATATAAGTACAAAATATCATCTTAAGAATTGTATAAGTAGAATCCTTATAAATCAGAGATTACCAGTCTTAGCACTAATAATAGCAATCGGAAAAATTTTTCCGACTGCTATTATTAGTGCTAAGACTGGACTTTTTTCATATCTAATACTTTGGAACCAGGAATGTAATGACATCAGATACATAATCACTGAGAAACATATGAAAAACTTTGTTTTTTTCAAAGCAACAAATAGTTAATAAAATACTACAAAAAAAATAAAAAATACATTTATAATAGATACATTAAATAGAGTTCATTTTTATTATAATAAATATGAACTATAGTTTTTCTTGCTTTTAACGAGGCAAAAATCATTAATAATTATTTCAAAATAAACTTGACTAGGTATCTCTAGTTCAATTGATAAAATTGTCATGTTAGATCATTTTTCTTGGGCAAGCAAGTGTATCTATGTTAAAAAAATAATAATAAAGCATATTTGCAATTATGATATCCTGATTGCAATATGCCAATGTGGGAAAACATGAGGGAAACACAAATATTTATTTAGTTTAGACAGACTTGTCATTCAGTCAGGTAAATAATAACAATTTAATTCACACTGGTATCTCTCCCCCTCAATGAGTATTATCCATTAGAAAAATATACCATTATGTCTTTGTAGACAGACTCTACAGTACAAAATTTTATCAAGTTAAATATAATTAAACTTATATGTGAAATTGCAATTGCATTTTTATACAGTTGCAATTTCACACATAAGCTCATAATTTCCTTAGGCGACTGCCTTACTTGCATCACCCTAGATCTGGAACTGGTTTTAATGATTAATTTTTATTCTTTAAAGAAAAAATTTACTCACCTGTTCTAAATGAACCTAATACTTGCCAAATTTTTATCCCTTGATATGTTTGGCAAGTATTAGGTTCATTTAGAGTAAATTCCCTTAAAGTTTGGTTTATATAAAGTTTACTAACCTGTTTTTCTAATATCTTCCAATTTCTTTATTTCAGGACTGAAATATGCTGAATTACCATTAATCATGTTTATATATATAAATTTATCTGAATATTTATGGCATATCCAATTATTTTCAACATTATTATTTGCATTTTTATTTGAACAAGTTTCATTTGTATCATTTAAAATAGTAACATGATCATATTCACTATGTGATGGTTTATAAGGATTTACTGAAAATTCATCTGATATATTTTTCTGAGAATTTATTTTACTTTGATTTGGTTTCTTCTCTTTACAGGAATTCAATTCCCAATTATTTTCAGTTATTTCTTCTATTTTGCTTAATGAACATTTATAATATGATTTATTTGGTATTAATTTTATTTCTGGTGTCAATTTTATATTTTCAAGACAGATTTTAATTGATTGATTAGTTTCATCAAGATAATTAGTCAATTCAGAATTTAAAACATTATTGTCAATATCCATTGTACTGGTATTTTCATCAAAATTATGTTCTGAATTAATATAACTCATTTTATCATTGTTTCTCAACTTATTGATAGAATCTGAAGAATTTAAATCATCATCATTTTCATTAATTTTAACACTTCTGTTTTTCTGCATATATAATTTGCTTTTATCATAAACATTTTTAATGTTTCCAGATATTTTTTTGAGTTTTATTAGTCCAACATTTTTCTTTATTACCTGGAAATTATATCTATCCAACTCCGGTTTTTTGCTAGCAGATAACTTCATTGTATTTTTTCTTTTAATAAACTTATTTTCTCTTAAATGCAAATTCTTATTAGCATTCTTTTTCAAATTTGTTAAAGTACACACTGTTTCATGATTTGAGATACAAATTTTATTCCTAATAATTGAATTATCAAATGTTGAAATTTGAAATTGATTCATTGAATACATTTGTATATCATCATTTGGTTTAACATTTTTAGAAGGATCATCTTTTGTATTATCTTTATGTGATTTAGCTTCTCTTGAATTTAATTTTTCACAAATATTGGTATTTTTTTTTCTCAAATTTGTCAAAGTATTTATATTATCATCATTTGAAGCATCTATACAAATTTTCTTTCTATTTGAATTTTTCAATGTAGAAATTTGAACTTTATTAATTATTTCAGTATTCTTTTCTATTTCAGTAAAGCGTTTATTAATATTATTTTGGAAAGATTTATCATCATCATTTAGATTTTTATTATTTTCTAATTTTATTTCATCAAATAAAAATCTTTTAGCAGTCAAAGAAAATAGAGCTTTTTTGGTATTGTGTATATCAATATCCTCATTATCACAAATATCATTTTTTACAATAGAATCAAATAACTGATCATAACTTAATGTTTTATCAGTTATTCCATTATCTATCAGAAATGCATAAACTGTTTTTTGAAGACATTTTAAAACTAGTCTCCATTCTTTAAATTCAATGAGAGACTTCTGAGGTTCTAAGTATATATCATATTTATTAAATGGGCATTTAATATTTAAAATAAATATTGCATGTTGGCTGTAATTTTTTGATGGACTTAATGCAGTATTATCTTTTATTCCTCTGTGATTAATTAAAAGATATTTTTTTAATAATAAATTAATAATTTTATGAAGTTTAGTTTTTAAAACATGACGATTATTTACATAAATAAACTGAAATTCTTTTGAATGATATGACTCTAGACTAATATAGCCATTTATTTCATATGGTAATAGAGCAAAATTGACATTTTTCAAGTTTTTTGCTTTTTTTTGACCAAACAATGTAATAAAATTTGTCAAAATAGAATTGCTTTTGTGTGTTTTTAAAATTATTTCCTCTGTTACATCATTTATGAGAATAAATGATATATTAGGATGAATTAAAGCAATATTTGCCAATTGATTTCGACAATATTCCAAATCTAGGACATTTGATATCATTTTTTGCCTAACTGGCAAATTATACAATAGATCAATGATAGAAACAGTAGTTCCACTTTGTGGTATTTTAGACAAGCATTTTCTTACACCTTCACTCTTTCCTTTTACAAATAATTTACTAAAAGTGTCAGGACAATTTAAACATTTTGATATTATTTCAATTATTCCAGATACATCTCTCAAACTTGCCAAAGCTTCGCCTCGAAATCCAAAATATTTCAAATTGTTGAGATCCTTTAAACTATGACATTTGCTTGTGAAATATCTATATAAAAACAAAATAAAATATTTAGAAATTTCTAATTTATCATCATATTTCATAAATCAAACAGCACTAATAGCAGCTAAGTTTCTTTTTATTTTTAAATTTTTAAAGTTTCTTTTTTTATTTACAAATTTTTTCAGTCTTTAAAATAAAAACATTTATAACTTTAAAATAAAAAGAAACTTAGCTGCTATTAGTGCTGTTTGATTTATGAAACACGAGAAGTTCCAGTTGTATTTTTATCATATTAATGAATAGTTTAGTTATTTTGGAAATTACTTTCTGGAAGTTAGATATGGCTAGGCAGGACTCTGGAATTTGAAGAGTTGTTAACTGTTACATATTGATAAGAATTATTGATAGTTTTGAATATAAAAACTTTAAAATTTTAAGATAAAATTCACTTCCACTTTCACTAGGGGACCAGCATCGAATCCAGGCTTGGTATCTACCAATAATACGAGTATCTCTAATATATTCACTGCATTTTTCAGAAGATTTTACAATTATACAAAATTATTTACTTTATAAAATGATTGCACATTATTTTAGAAGAATAAATTTCTAATATAATATATATTTCTTAACTGTGTATAAATTTAACAATGACATATTCTATTGGAATATACTAAATCTAGCCAATATGTGTTTAAATAAGTAAATTATTTTGTGTCTATTAATTTCATTAAAATAATTACTATAATTAATGAATTTTTAATAAGCAAAATTAAAAATATCAATATTAACTTACAGAAAATCGGATTTATTTTAGAGACTAATTTAGCAGAATGAAGTTTTTGAGAATTATACAAATCTAAGACAATATTGGAGAAAAATTTTATAATTTTTAATTAATAAATAAAACCACAATGACCCATGCTATGTTTATTGTGCTTTTAGAATTAAATCTGAAGATTACTTTACACTTAGCAGCCTAGAGATTCAAAACTGAATAGTAAAAAATAGGCTAAATAGATAACAATTATCCTAAATTATTATATTATAGCATATACAATTATAACACATTGTATAGCATATTGTTTGTAAAGTGAATTGTTTATAGATACCATTTTTACAGATTACTACAGCTGTGTTATCTGTGAGCATGCTGTGCAAATCCACATGGATGCATAGGAAACTTCAGAGTTGCAACATGCAAAATTTCACTTTCATATCTTTAATATTGGCTGTGAAAAAAATATGGTGCATTACTTTTTGAGCAACCTTTGTATATGAAATTTTCTTAAACACTTGATCTATCTTTATTTTCCTTTCATCATATTTGATACAGAAAATTATTTTGTTAAATATAAAAATCACTAAAATTACCACTACTAATATCATTTGCATATAATTTTTAATTTAAAACAAAAAATTTTATAGTATCTAATAAATGCCACACACTTTCTTAAGAGATAATGAGATCTGCAGTTTTTAAATTAATATTTAAAAAATGCAAATCTCATTATTTGTAAGTGAATTTCAGGAAAATATAATTTTCCTGAAATTCACTGATAATATTACTATATTTATCATATTCTGGAAATATTATATAAAAAGTCATCTCAGAGTGCTAGCTGACGCTAATATTATTATATTCAGATTACTACAGCTGTGTTATCTGTGAGCATGCTGTGCAAATCCACATGGATGCATAGGAAACTTCAGAGTTGCAACATGCAAAATTTCACTTTCATATCTTTAAATATGATAAATATTACTATATTTCACTTTCATATTTTTCGAATATGATAAATATTACTATATTTATCATATTCACTTTCATATTTTTTGAATATGATAAATATTACTATATTTATCATATTCTGGAAATATTATATAAAAAGTCATCTCAGAGTGCTAACAAATATTTATGTAAAGCTTTTTTTTAGAAAGTAATAGCAGTTAGACAGTGCCAGATTAAACAAGATGGAGGTCCTTAGGCAGTCGAAATCTCGGGGCCGTTACCTAATAATTTTACGAATATGATTTTATTACACAACAGTTTTAGGAATGTAATTTTATTGTACAAAAAAATAACAAATTATCAACAAATTAATATAAAATATAAATAAACGATAATTATTAAAAGTAAAGTATATATTACTTCTTACTTATATACACCCATGTTTACCTCAAACTCTTACTTTAAATATTATATACAATAAAAAAAATTAAAAATAATTAAATATTTGGTTTTCTCAATTTTTTGTCCGTGAAATCTTTTAGAACATCTTGGAATTCTATGTTCTGCAAGACGTCGTAACAAATATTTCTTTGTTGTAATCAAAATTTCTACATTTAAGGATTTCTATATATATATATTATATACAGTTTAATCTAATGTTGCGGGGCCCCTAAAAAGCGTGTGCCGATTTTGGCATAATTGGATAGAACTGTGAAAAACAAACAACTTTTGTTTTGAAAGTTTTTTAAAATCACTTACGAATCGTGAGATATCACAAAAAATGATGCTGCCGCATGTACCGTCGATTGGGCTATTCAAGCAATAATAAAAGGAAGAATCTGACAGAGGGCATCTGTGTACATCCATGGCACTCAAAAAGGGCTGAAACAAATCCAGAAACCCTTGTTCTTAAGTATGGTTCCAGGCTGAACTGTGATGGCAAGACTTGTCACACCTGTGGTTCGAGTGCTACTACTGAGTACCAGAATTTGCCTTAAATCTGCATAATACTGCTCTTTGCTGCTTCAATAATGTTTGGCAATGTACACAGATGCCCTCTGGCTGATTTTCATTCTTCTTTCTGTTTGAATAGCCCAATCGGTAATACATGCGGCAGCATCTGTTTTTGTGATATCTCACAATCCATAAGTGATATTAAAAAACTTTCAAAGTTTGCAAAAGTTGCTTGTTTTTCACAGTTCTATCCATTTTTGCCAAAATCGGCATTGGTTTCCATTAAAGATTTCATAGTCGACCCCTTATGCCCCTACTTCCAATGTGCCCATAAAATTTTTATCATGTCCATTCAATTCTTCAGATATACTTTGGTAATCAAAATTTTTCCCCTACTTCCTATCTCATCGCGTTTCCGAGAAAACAGGGTGGTATGGGTGCTAGAAACCACCCTGTATATACAGTCAATTCTCGTTATTCGCGGATTCCATATTCGCAAATTCGATTACTCGCGAAAATTTTTTTGTAATCACAAAATCAGTATTCGCGGAGCTTTCGCACTTATTCGCAGATTCCTGCTGAGCAGTGAAATTATTGTAACCAGTGTAAACTTTCTCTTTCTCTAAGAAAGAAAGTTGTTCCTTACAAAATGTAGTCTCTGAATCAGTTTACCGGAAAATTTCTCATTACTATCCTTGCTTGCTCCACAGACCTCAGGTAGGTCAAAAGTCTGTTGATATCGTCTACAGGTCCCATAGAAATGTGACCCTATGCTTGAATGCAACCTCAAATTTAGGCACCTAAATTCCCGCACATTTGCTCCTTATGCCGAAATTTTAGATCCGAGGCAAAAAGCGGCGGAGACAATGCTGACGCAGTTTTCAACCCAATTCAGAAAGACAATGTGTCAGTTGTCACATCAAACATCTTGCAACATCAAAAAACTATCAATCAAAAATAAGATTTTATTTACTACATAGTTAATGTTTTTAAAAATTAAATAAATTTTACTGTAATTATTATTGTATATAGTCCTGTAAACTGCATATACTGTAATTATTTGCAAGTAATGTAATACATATTAAATAAGGTGGCTGTAAACAGAAAAACACACATAAACCAAGTATGAAAATGTTGGGAAGAAAGGTTTGCAGGAACCTAACTTTGTATTTCCCATAGGCAAAATGGTTCACTATTCGCTAATTCAGTATTCGCGAAGAATTTACGGAACGTAACTACCGCGAATAGCGAGAATTGACTGCATATATAAATTAATGGTAATTTCTTCTTTGTTTACACCTTTTCAGTTTACAAAACGTTTCATAGGAATGCTCAATTTTTGTAAAGCAGGAGAAACTTATACTTATAACAATGATATAATCAATAAATTCTATGATTGATCAATACAATATCATGAGTTTGAATTCTTGATCCAATGATCTAACATATGAAAAGCATTTTTTCTGTGTCCAGTTCTTGTAGTTTTGTTTATTATGTTTATAAAGATTATGCATATTGTTCTAGTAAATATAAGTGGTGAGAAATCCATAAATTTTGAATAATTATAATTTATGATTGTTCTGACTTAGAAAGGCAAAGTTTGAAACAAAATCCTTTTGTAAGTGAAGGACTATCTGTAGTGTTTTATGAACTACATCATAATACAATATGTTATATAATAAATAATGTTTATTTTGAAATGATTAGCTAACAAATTTCAAAAAACTGCTAAAATTCAAATTTAACTATTACCAGAATTGTGTTGTTTTTATTTTAAAATGTTCAAAAAGAAAGATTATTAGTCTTAAAATTTTAAAAGTAATATTTGAAAAAAGCATTTTATTTGAATTTCAATTCTTAAACATTCAAGGATGTCTACAAAGAAACTTTTCAAATTGTTTTTAAAGTTGATATTCAAATTAATGTAATTTATCTACAATATATTAAAACATACCATTTAGAACAAGATTTGTAACTCCTTGAAATGCACCAATTCCCACACCAAGTTGTGAATTTAATTTCTGTGCTTTCAATATCTCCTGATTATATAATCTAAAATGAAGATTTTACTAAAATTAAGATATTACATTTTAAAAATAAAATCATCATTAATTATCTGAATTTCATCATTTTAGTAAGAGTAAAAATTAAAAAAATAATTTTTACTCAATCATTAATAATCAATTAATTACTTAATAATTTATAATTTATCTGCAATTTCAAAATTATTATATTATTATAAAAGCTTAAAATCAATCAGAATTCAATAATTTAAATTCCATTATGAGTGAAATGTATATTGAGGAAAATAGTGAGAAATTATGAATAATAAATTTTTCATATAAAAATTTTAAACTCAAATTTTTTTCACTTAAAATGCCTATTAAAATATATAATTTAGATCATCATACTAATAGTTTTAAGCATTAATTAAACATATTAACTAAAAATTTGATCTTATGATCAAATTTTTAGTTAAAATGATTTTTAGTTTTTATTTAAGATCATTTCTAAAGTTATTTTTCAAGCAATTTTTACAACAATCATTTTTATATTTAGATATATAATGGAATTATTAATTATCTATTAATGGAATTATTAATTATCAACTCTAATAACTCTAAATAATTATTAAATAACATATCTAGATAACTGTTAATTTTTGTTTATAATGAAAATAGAAATGCAAATATTCAGTTCATAAGAAATAATTCATCTTTGTATATTTAGTTTTGGAATATCAGAAGATCATTTTAAATCAGATTGCATGGTCAACAACAATACTTCCCAAATTGGATATTGTTAAATATAAATCATGAGAGATCACAAAGATATTTAATCTAATAAAGCTCAGTAATTAATGTATCTATTAAGCCAACTATTACATTATGTGAAATTTAAGGTGCTGATCAATACATATATGGGGATCATGATCAGGTTCAATACTTAGCTGTCAGATAGCTGTCAAATTAGTTAAGAATATAATAATCAAATCTACAGAGCAACACAATCTTTTTTGAAACATGAAGCCAAATTAAGTAGTGAAAAAATATTTAATGCTGCATTATAAACACTACATATATTTATGTACACACACATGTGCACATATTTTATTTATCATTATTGACATCACAAGTTTAACATTGCCTTCAAATAACCAACTGATTATATTTAGATGATGATTGTTATTATACATAGGTGATTTATTAAACATTTTGACTTTAAATATTTCTGAAACTTATATTTTACATCATCATTTTACTATATTATTATTATTGCATCAAAGCCTAAACTACAACAATAAAAATTCCAGGACAATAATTTTATTTTAATTAGATTTTGATGTTAAAAAAATATTCACAGAATTAACAATACTTTAAAGAAAAATTTTTAATAAGATTTTTAAGGGACTATATAAATAAATATTTAATAATTTTAATATTTTTTTAAAATTAGATTACAAGCTCCATTGTAAAGTTAGATGGGCTACAGGTGGTCTGCAGGCCATGTTTTGCTCATCCTGTGTTAGAGGAAATTAAGAATAATTGACAACCACACATATAATTCAGATATAAAGAAAATATATTCAACAATTAGTATATAAAATTAACTAAAAATATTCAATAATAAACACATTAAATTTCACCAAAGATTGAATAATTATAGTCTATTTCAAAATAACCTGACAGTAAATCACTATCATTGTTGTGAGTATTTCTACACAAAGGAAAATAGTCCCTATTAGTTAAATTTAATATTAATATTTTAAAATATAAAAATGATATATTATCCTATAATTTGTTGTTTTGGTAAATAAAATATCAAAATATTAAATTATTGAGATGATTTAAAAATATATTGAATATATTTTATAATCACGTGATCAAAATTTAACAAAATATTGTTATCATCATTATAGACCAATAGACAATGTTGTTATTTACAAATCGCGTATGAATACAGTGTTACCTTTGGTGATTCGGCTGTCAAGTTATCTTGAAACAGACTATAGTTGAGCATTCCGTGCAAAATGGCCAGCCTGTTTGCCTGACCTCATTTCATGTGATTTTTAGTTGTGTAGATATTTAAAAAAAACTTTGTTTCCAAGGACATATGGACAATTTAGCAACTTTGAAGGACCACTTGCCAAATCGATTAACAAAAGGTAGAGAAAAATGATAAAATAATATACATTATTTTTTAAAATTCCTTTTAAAATATAAATTCAAATAAACATTGTAGAATGTATTATTACTCGTCTAGCTTTTATCTAACAGCATATAAAATGAATAAGATAGTATATCTTTGGAGTAATTGTTACTTTTATTACAATTTTTGTGTGACTGAGGGAGTTAATCGATTTGGCAAGTGAAAATAAAAAATAATAATACCATCGAATTCAGTCTTCAAACTATTTTTAAAAATAAGTTAATACAGTATATATTTCAAATGCTAAACAAAAGTTTGGTTGCTAGACAATGTCAGAGCTTTGCAAGAATGAGGCCAAGCACAAAGATATAAATTATTAACAGCTGCAGTAAATGAGAAAACAAACAAAATCAAGGAAGAGAAAATGTTGGATCAAAAATATTTATAAGAAGAAATACAAACAATGTTTCAATGCAATTTTGATTAAAGAGTTGAGATTTAATGATAGAGAATCCCACCATCTTGATTCACTCAAGGTTGCCAACAATTCAACCTCACAAAATGCATGGATTCCATTCAATTCAACATCACAAAATGCATTGGTGGATGTTACCTTGACGGATTTTATCATCATGGAAAAGTTGAATCCATCTAGATACTGGATGATAGCAGTTTTTACATCACGATATGATGTCAGAACTGTGCTACTTTTGTACACACATTTTCCACTGTGGTTCCGTGCTAGTGGGAATCAAATTTTAGTTGCAGTAGTTTTCATATGGCTTGTCTTATTTTTGTATTTAATCATATTTTACTTTGATTAATATAATAAATTATTTATGTTACAAAGGCATTATTCTATTAATATTCAGATATAAAAGTAACAGATTAATTATTTTAATTTTTATGACAACATGAACAGTTTACTGTTATTGTCTAATATATACTATTGTATTAAAAAATTATTTAACTAAATTCTTATTGTTGTTTCCTAGATGACTAAAGAAAGGCTTTAAATAAAGCCAAAAAATTTATCGAATAAATACTGGTTAGCTAAGATCTAGGTGGTATCACATCTTTCCTACACGTTTCTCAATTGAGCCTTCCAATTTAGTGATTTTAAAAGATATAAAAATATAATTCTAATTTTGAATGGTAAAAAATATCTCAGGCATAATATGACACTAATAAACATTTGCATTGCATTATTGCCACGATTTACATTAGAGTATGGAGTTAATCACATTGGCTTCTGTAATAAATTATTTATTATTCAATGGCCAAAAAAATTTTTATCATTTAGTGGTGTTAAGCCTAACTATTAAGGAAATTTATTTTTAATATAAATAGTTAATCAAGTGTTTTGATACTAAAATTTAAAAAAGTTTTTCAAAAAGTGGAGTTAATCGATTTGGCTTGTGTACGGTTCAAATAATGCTTAACGAGAGGCAAATATGTGGAGATTTGCTATGTTCCACAGAGGAAAATACGGTTCATAAAATGCAGTTTTTGGAAAATGTGCAAGGGCATATTTGTAATTGAGTCATCATAAAAACTATTGTTAACTGTGATCGTTTGTTTTCTTTATTGCATCTTCTCAACTCTGCATACAGCAGCATTTTCCCTAATGGCACATTTTGGAACTATTTATTTTCTTTATTGAAATCAAATTCCGTTAGTCTGGAAAGTATAAACAACAAATTTGGCTGAGTTTGGCTTAACAGATTCTTGGCTATTGAGCTCTAAACATCTCTTTAATTATAGCCACCCTGTATATTTATAGAAAAAACACAAAAGTTCAAACAGCCTAACAGCCTAGCATTTACTCCCTAAGTACAAAATCTTTGTCAGAAATATTCTGATAAAGATTTTGTACTTAGAGTATAAATGTACTGAAGAGGGACTGGTCTTAGGTCCAAAAACGTTATACTCTATTAAAAGTGTTACTTGCTGTTAGGCTGTTTGAACTTTTGTGTTTTTTCTATAGATTCACTATGAAGCAAGTTGATTTCTATATATGTTGGTCCCTGTATATTTTTTTCTTCACATAAAATGTATGACGTAAAAAATACTTCTTTTATAAATATAATCATACATTTTTGTTTAAAATGTATGATTATATTTATAAAAGAGAATAAACAAAACATAAAAATACATTTATTGAAAGAGATAGAGGGCATATTCAGAATACCCTTTGAAGAATGAAGGATAAAATGAGAAGAATTTAGGAAAGCATGAGGAAAAAGGAAAAATATCCAGAAAGTAGTAGGGACAGTCACTAGCAGAAAAGAGGGTACTTTTTAATGGATTCTTATAACATGCTGGTGAGATGATAAATGAATTCTATCTCCCATTCATAACGGAAAAGAAAATACTTAAAATTATTTCAACCCACAAAATTTGAATGCATTTCAAAATTTTTGATTTTAATTCAAATTGTCATAACACAGAGCATGCATTTCATAGGCATAAAATTACAAATGAAAGTTGAATTTTCCAATTATCATTTTATTTAATTAAAAAATAAAAAAAATATTATACATCTATATTGAATAAACACTGTTCATTCCTTAAGATGAGGAAAAGATATATCTCATCCCTATAAATATTTTTTATAAGTAATGAAAATATTACATAAAACAAAAATGGAATGTATAATATGATTATATTCATGTACAAAATTTAATATAAAAGCTAAACAAAATGAAAAACTATTACTTTAAATTGGACATTGCTATAGTAAAAAACAAAATTTTATTTGGCTTTATTTATATTGACTGTTAAAATTTGGATTGCTTAGAAGTTTAATTAATAGATGATTATAAGACAAAGCATGGTTTATTTGGGATATTACATTATAAAAATTGTTCAATCCAATTCTTTTTTCCAATTTTTATGAAATATGGATGATAATATATGTCATTTTCAGTATTTTTCCAAAATACATAATTTTAGGAATTTTTGTGCAAATGCTTGTTTGATTTAGTTTTAGTGACTTCCTTACAACAAACAGTTTCATTGCTTATATTTCAGTATACATTCAGGACTGAAATGAAACAGTACTAGAAGCAATGTATGCCAATATGACTGCCATAATTGCAACCCATTAATAACAATCATAAGTCAAAATTCTACTGTAAATCAGATTGTCATAAATCAATGAGTCCCTATAGTACTATTTTGGCTGTAAACTACAAAATATTTATCTCTATTATATTTTTTCTACATATTATAACTAACCTATTGTACAGAATGAACACACATATACAGTGGATTCCGCTTAATTGGGACACATTGGGACTAAGGCATTTTGGCCCAGTTAAGCGGCTGTCCCAATTAAATGAAGTAATAATAAATTCTAAAATAAAATATGTAATTCGTAGGTAAATAAATAATAGATAAAATAATAATAGTTAGGTATCTATTTTAATGCTTTATTAAAATAGGTACCTAATTATTAGCTTTTTACGGATCTCCTCTAACTTCTTCAACACTGGGCTGCTGATATTCACGCCTCGTCCCCTAATTATAGAAAATCATTGATCTAATGCTTCTTTGACTTCTAGATTCTTTCTGTAATGCCCACTCCTTATGCAGTTGATTTTCTTGTAGTAGGAGACGCTCTATGGTAGATTTTGGTTTATTACAGTGAGTCCACAATGGCTTGTATTAAATGGCTGGCTTTTAATTTTATTCAGCAAAGCAATTTTACTTGAAAAGTTTTTCAGGAAAAGCTCATTATAGCAAAGCTATGCTTTAAGCATTGCAATCGAGCTGGAGAACATCGCCCAAAGCAAATTTCCAAGCTTTGGAGATGTTGTTTGTCTGTCTATCATTGATAACAGTGCCTTCTTCTTATTTATTTATTTTTATTTCTTATTATATGATAACTTTTTATAATCTTTATGCATTTTACTATTATATGCAGAAAAAATTGACTGCTGTAATATGCAAGTTGGAAAAATATAAATTTTGTGATTTGTGAATCATATTACAAAAATTATAAATAAAAGTGTACTTACTTTTATATTGAGTATCTGTTATGTCTGCTATATATGATGTTTCTACAACAAAGTTTTTAAATATAACAACCAGACAATTTTAGTTTCATTACAAAAAAAATATTTTCATAATTAAGTGAGAAAAGGAATTCAAGGAAATATCAATAGAAATTTAACATAGTTATCTCTACAAGGAAATTTCTGATTTAGAATAAATTTAAAATGCATGAAAATGTGTTAGAATCATCATATTAATATCATTTGTTAATAAAAAATAAACTTATCTGCCCTTCACAGGAGTCTGGACATCATCCATAATTTGTTTTTTTATGCACTAACTTCTTAATGTAATAATTTTTTAATCATTTATAAGAAATATCTAACATAAAAAAGTTTATGAAAAATATAATAAAACATAAAAAAATAGTAAATAATCAAAAAATAAGTGATTTCTATTTGATATTCACAAATTGTGCTCTTTTGTAACAAGTACACACACGTACACACACGCACACACATATCTCTTTGGGCTCTGTCAATTATTCAATTTAGGCAGGGAGGGCAAAGGAGAGCAAGCTAACTGTGTTTGCTCTCCTTTGTCAGTTATGGTGTGACATAAGCTTTAGAAACTGATATTTTCATTTGTTTTATTTTTATCAAATAGAAATAACTTATTTTTTGGTTATTTACTATTTTTTTTATGTTTTATTATATTTTTCATAAACTTTTTATGTTAGATATTTCTTATAAATGATTAAAAAATTATTACATTAAGAAGTTAGTGCATAAAAAAACAAATTGTGGATGATGTCCAGACTCCTGTGAATCCCGGGCCTGGGGAATTTTACCCCATCATCCACCTCCTCCTCCTCCTGTCGGCCCTACTTTTCGCTGCTCAATTTGAAAGTGTATCTGCCTTGAGAGACACTGCCATGAATCCCACTTAATTTTTTTGATGTTATTAGATATTCTATCCAGTGGCAAATGACTGTACAGTTTAGAAACAGAAAATTCAGTTGTTTTTTGCTCAAAAGTGTGATGTCAGTACATGGCAGTTCTAAAACCATTCAGTTAAACTAAAATGAAAGATTTTTGTGAATTAATGTATAAGTATCATTCAAGAGATATTGCAGTGATGTTACAAATAAGACTAAAAATATTTCTTCATTTCTACATATCTTTTATGCACCTGAACCTGTCAGGAAATAAATATAATCTAACATTTTTGCTAAAAAATAAAAAAAATAAATAAATAAATAAATATAAAAAATAATAGTGAGACCTTTGAGAGTATTTACAAATAAAAGTATAATCTATCTGGGTTTGAAAATCTTCTTGCACCCAACTGATTTTTGTATTTTTCGTATCTATTACATATTTTATTGGGTTGTTGCAAATGAAATGGCTGATTTTAAGGATAATTGAAAAAGAAGTGAATAAAAAGAATAATAATACCTGTTTAATCAAAGTAATTTCCAGCAGCATCAATGGATTGTTGCCAACGTGTAGCAAGGTCATTTATACCATGTTTGTAAAAATCAGTGTCTCTGGAAGTGATGAAGTCCTCCACTGCCTGATAAATTGATGCATCATTAGCAAAGCATTTCTTGGACAAAAAAATGGCTCAAATGCAAGAAAAAATGGTAATCTGTTGGGAAAATGTCAGGAGAATATGAAGGATTAGGCACAATTTCGTATCCCAAATTGCTGATTTGCTGTATGGTTGACACTACATATATGGTTGGGCATTATCCTGAATAAATAGAACTACATATCTCTTCACAAGTGCTGGTTGCTTAAAGCATAATTTGTCATGCATTTGCCACATATCTGTACAATATCAAGCTGCATTTATCATTTCATCTCATGGAAGGAATTAGTAGTGAATAATACCAGCAGAAGACCACCATACAGTAAAAACATCTTTGGATGCAAAGGTGCCTTTGATGTCTTTCCTGGAGCATCTTTCACTTCCAATCATCGAGATGAACATGTATGACTGTCAAAGAATATCCACTTTTCATCCACAATCACAATTCATTACAGGAACCTTTCTTTACTTCTTCTTAAGAGAGAACACACTTCCAAATGCCATGCTTTGTTTTCATCAGTGAATTTGTGAGGCACCCACTTGTTGGGAAAAATAAGGAAGCAATTCCTTATTTTTCTTGTTATTGTCAAATGTCATGAAACAGTTGAAAAGTGTACATTTAGTGTCTGGTTATGGATCTGATTTGATTAAATCCTTTTATTTGAATCAATGGAAGAAGAATGATGGCCATGGGGTTTGTTTTGTAGCCTCAAATTTCCAGAGTGAAATTATGCAGACCAACAGCAAGTGATCTCTCATTAGTTGTTCCTCCATCAAATGCTTTATTGATGTTTTTTACTGCAGCTGCTACAGAATTTCCCAATTTGAACTTATAAAGGTATAGCAACCTTAACTGACTGGATTCCATGACTGACTTGATATCAGTAGTATTCAATGTTTAATACTTGTTAAATGAGACAAATACTACAATTGCATCACCCACGTGACAATGTCACATGACAAAAAAATGCATTAACCTCAGAACTTGTTTTCTTCCACAACCAGTAGAAACCTGATGTCATTCAATGGCCATTTCTATTTGCAATAACTCAATATTTACTTTTTTTACTATCTGTTAGTCTTACAAGGAGTGCGCCAAACATGACCCCTCCAATTTTTCTGATTTTTACATATGTTGTAGTACTACCCTCCCACAAACCCATGGTAAAGTAATACAACACAACTTTCAAGCGTTCCCCAAAAAAAAGGTTTAACATTTTCTATGTTGTTTATATACTGATTGATACTCCGTATTAACATTTTAATAAGTGCTGCCATAGTGCGATGGGTTCGCCGTTCGATTAATGTAAGATGTTATCAGAAGGTTGCAGGTTCGAGTCTCATCTTTTTAAGAATTTTTTTATTTTATCAAAACTTAAATGGATTATTGAACAATGTATTTTTATTAATGAAAAATTACTATTTTGTGATTATTTAATTTTACATATAAAGGAATGTAATTAATAAATAAACATTTTTTACACAAAATATTTATTTAATTAACAAATATAGATAGATATTATTCCTCATCAGGAACCATCTCGATCTCTATGGCCAACGTACATCTATTCTATAGTTTCCAAATTTACTGCTTTAGTCGGTATCTTACTGATAATTTATTATTATTATCCCAAACAATTTTGTAAGAACTGAAGATGGCATAAGAAAGCCAAAAACATTTCTCGTAATAAAAATTATTGATTCATTTTGGTCTGCTTTTTAGGCTGTATAAATAGTAAATTATCAGTACATCTATTCTGTGATACTCATCATAAAAGCATTCAAAACAGAATACACCCATACCTCGCTTTACGGCCTACATATGTTCCAGAAAAGTTGGCCGTAAAGCGAAAAGCTGTATAACGAACCAATTATTTTGATATAAATTCAATTCGATCTCTTCCAATTTTTTATAAAATAATATAGTTTTTAGTTCATAAAGCATTTTATTCTTTCTATTTAAGTTTGGAATATCTCTTCTTATAGGAAAATAATTATAATCTTTACTGAATTACTCTAAATGGCCAATAGATAGTTTCTTTAACCAATATATAAACTGTAGAATAAAGTAGACTGGACAGAAATTTCCTTGAAAATGAGTGGCAGTAGTGTATACAGAAAGTGTGTGAGGAAATTAACTCTGACCTGTCCTATTTTATTTTATTATGCACTATTATTTATCGTTATTTTCTTAATATCTAACGTATTATACTTTAGTTTACGAGTTAACTTACTTCCACCTTACGTATTAATTTCATTTTAAGAGTTGACTTACTTTCATATTCTCTGTCATAATAGTTAGCAATCACGTGTTACGGAATCGGAAACCGTCCTCCAGAAGAGCTGTCTCGGGTAATGACGTCATCATCTAATCTAACTAATTTTACCACTGATCCGTGCGTATCGGTGTTCTGTTCGATATATAATTAAATTGTAAAGAGGATGACATGAATTGACTACTCTGTAAAACTAATAAGTTTAAACATGTTATGTATAATTATGTAAATGAAGCAACACGAGACTGTACGTCACTCGGATATAAAAAGCCGATGCAATCAACGATTCACTGAGGTGTTCGTAAGAGGTGTTGTATCAAACGTAAAATTGGCAAAGTGACATTTGAGTTTCTTGTAAAGATCGACAATTGTTTGGAGATTGACAATTGTTTGGCTTGTATCAGTGGGGAAGATAGTAGAATTTTAGTAGTATTTATGGTTCCTTTCTTGTGAATACTTGATTGTTGATATTTGAGTTAGATTAAACAAGTTTCGTTGATTATTTGATTGTTGCTTTATTATAGTTCCAATAAAGCATTTATTAAAACTTTGTAAGTGTTTTTGAGTCTAATAAATTTATATTATTTTATTATCTAACTTGTTTGAGAATTTCTTCAATTTATTAGTGTAAGTTTCTAACATCATCGTTTGTTCTAGTTCTAACGCTTAATCGATACTTTTAGTTGTAAGTTCCGATTTCCGGTTTTGCTGTGCTGGTTGAACGTTAATTGTAGTTAGATTTTTTTTGAGTTTAATTATATTTAAGTTAGAGTTTAGTTAAGACCTGAGCAAACTCTGGAATTTGCAGAGTCATTAACCGTTAGGCTTAGTTTATAATTAACTGTATTGATCTTCGTTAAAATTAGCAACTTTGCAAGTGCACTAAGTACATTTAATGTGGATGATTGATTGTTTGATTATGTTTGTAAAAAAAAATAAAATGAAATAAAAAAAAATCAATGGTTAAGAAATAAGATCACCTATTTTAATAGAATTAATGAATATTTTCATACTATCTATAATATTTTTTTTAATTTTAAGTATTTTATATTTCATCATATGATTTGCTTAAGATTTCTGAAATTAAATGTATCTCAACATATATTTGGAACAATATGAATATTATAATGTAGAAAATCAAGAATAAAGTGAGAGAAAAAAGTAATTCTATGAACAAGATTCATTCAAAACAAACTTTTGCAAATTTAAGAACATTTTTTACAAACATTTAAACATCAGAATTTAAATATGCATTTCAGATGTTTTAAATCATTCATCAGTTTCTTGGCATACAAGTGCTATTTTTAAAAAATTCAGCAATACCTCGCATAGTCTGGTATTCAAATAGTCTAGGCTTCACTATAGTCTGGATTGTAATTGTTAATAAAAAATTTTTAATTTACTTTATTTTTTTATAATAAATACGAAATATAAGTGTGCTTGTTAATTAATACTTATATATGACTCAAATAGCCACCATTTGACAAGCTAAGATATGCAGGCAGCTGCTTCAGTGTTGCCAAATTTATCTTAACAATGCTTGTTAAGATAAATTCAATTTGATACTACAGAGAGATGTACAAAGAACGGAAACAAAAGAAACTCGTGCAGATGTCAATTTTGCGTTTTTTTGATAAAAAAGATTTTAAGTTAAAATTTTTTGTTCATTTATTTACAATAAAAACTTTAAATTCATTCATTTTGTTTTATTAATCATTAATTTTTCATGAACTGCATTTTTTTCAAGTAGATGTAACTCATGAGCACCAAAATGATCTTGCCGGCTAGCCACCGCCAGAAACTTCTTGTCTCTTGTTGAATTGTTCAGTCTTACGCAGAGTGCTGCTCTGTGTTCAGAATGGTGCCAAGCGACCGACTTGGAGAAAGCGAATGTGTTCACTTGCCGAGTGAGCCCTCTTTATCTATTTGTCTTTATGGGCTCGGACCCATTTTCTGCCCCTTTCTACTATCTATTATAAATCTTTTATAAAGATTTTAATGTTTAATGCATAAAGATATAATTATTAATGTAAAAATTTACAATTTAAAAATATATATATGCAAATCAAAAATTTCTTGGAACCAATTATAATTTTTCCCATAGATTACATACCTCAAACATTCTGATTGCAATTAATCTGGTAAGAAAGAGGAACCAATTAACTGAACTATGCGAGGTATTGCTGTACAGTTAACAGTAAATAAATTAGATGATAAACAATTTTTCATTAAATATTAAAACAATTGGTCATTACTGACCTCAAAAAGACTATTGAACATAAATAAGATTCGGATTTCTTATAACCCATATAAAAAGAAGTTTTTTTGAGTCATAGTTACAAAATTCTTCATGAACAGTAGTGCCATGACAATTTTATTAATAAAAACTATCTTAATTTACAATAAAGTATTATTTATTGTTAAATAAACTACTGTTATTAGGATTAAAAATTAACAAACTTCTTATCTATAATGGTTTTACAATTATTGATACACATCCTTTTGCATAATTTGTTCTTACTAATATATAATGAAAGTATAAGAGACATGATACACCATTATGATTTTTGTTTAAAACTGTTCTGATGATGAGCAGTAATAGAGAAATAAATCAATTATAACACCTGACTTATGATTCTGTTTTTGTGGTTGTTATGGAATTGGATAATTTATGTTGACCGTATGTGTGAAAATGCTAATTATTATTTATATGCATATGAAACTACACCAAACTTTATAAACATTTATTCTTGAATTTAAATTCATCATGTTTTTCTGTATTGATGATTTTGATGTTATAAAAATTTCCTTCTATAATAGTTATTTTCTATATGGAGGACTATTATTATTATGATTAATACTGCCATTATTATTTGTGTAATAAATATAATGGGGAGGTAATGTGATTTAAGTGGATTACTGCTTTGTGATCTTTAACTCTAATTTTTAGTTTCTTCGGGCTTCACTGATATAGGTGTATGGGTCATTGTAGAACAAGGGTTGCTACAAACAACCTCTTTTAATTTAAGATCTGAAATGCATATTTAGATCCTAATGTATAAATATCTGTGAATAAAGGTCTTATATTCCTTTTCTATTAAAAATCTGTTTTGTTTTGTTTTGTCCTCAAAATAGATTTAGTGACTTGATCATTAAGTGACAAACTAAAAGAACTACTCTTCTGATCATCTCTACATTATAGAAGTTTTGCCATTGGAAACAAATTTGAGCAATTTGAAACTAAAAATTGGAAAATTTAAGATCAACATTTCTTATTTCAAAGCACATCTGAAGACAACATTAGTGATACTTTCATTATCAGCATCTTTCAAGTCTTCAATGCAAAAGCATAATGCCAAAATGGTAGAACAATTGATCTTTAAATCTGTCATTAATTTTAAGCCAAAAAGAATTAAACTGTTAAAACAAAATGTTAACAGACATAAAAAATAAATGAAACAGTACTAACTCCAAACAAAATATTAATAGCATCAATAAACTAAATGAATATAAAACTAAGAAATTAGAAAAACTGCAAAAAAAGGTTCTAATATCCAACTTTCTGAAATTCAAGCTTGGAAAAATAATAAAATTGTAAATAAAATTTAATATCAAAATAGCAAACCACTTATTACAATTTTTATTTAAAGGATCAGAATTCAATGGTCCAGGCCTTTATCTTTTACCTTCTATTGTAGCTAAATGCAATCAGTTAATAAAAAAGTCTAAACCTTCCAGAAAATGAAATGCAAAGCTTTATCTAATAGATCTATCGGCAAAGTCCGATAACGATAATAAAAAAGAAAAAACATTACTTCTAAATTAATATAACTGTCTGGAGAATTAATCCGCTCGTTGGCCTCGGTGGTCTAGCAGTATGACATTGGGACATTAGCCCAAAGATCCCCAGTTCAATCCCGGGCTGAGGCGGATTTTTTCTTCAGATAAATTAGTTAAAATTATAGTTTAATTATTAATTAATAGATGGCGCTACTCATTGATTTAATAAAATAATAAATATTCTAATTACGAGATGGCGTTTAAATTAATTCAAATCATTAAAATTCCATTAAAGATTCAAGGGATTTAATATAGCAGATTGATTAGGATTATTTGCAAAACTTTATGGCTAATATCTGTAATAAATTAAATAATTTAACACTTTGATGCTGTACTAGTGTGATATTAAATTATAAATGCACTAATGTTTTTTGTCTTTAATTCTAACACTTTGACTATTTGTAGAATTAAAGGCAAAAAACATTAGTGCACTTATAATTACTAAAATAGAATAAATTTCAAAAACAAAGTTAAATAATAAAAAAAATTTATTGAATCCAAAAACACTTAGGAGTTAAAAAGCTTTATTGTTCCAATAAAGCTTTTTAACTCCAAAAAGAAGCTCTTTAACTCTCTAACAAAAAAAAGCTTTTTAACTCTTATAATTATAACAAACAAATTAGGAATGAAACTTGTTTAACCTGTTGAGTGCCTTTGCCATCAATAGACATCAAGGAAGTGGAACAAAAAAATGATAAAAAACAATAAAAAATGAGTTAAAAAATTCAATTCTGATTTGATTAATCCAGCTTTTGCTAATCAGTTTTTCTGAGTGTATTTTGTTGAAAATACATCCTTTTGGCAGTGGTTTCTAAATTTTTTCAGTTGCCAAAATTTTTTTTTAAATTATGTGTTAAGCAGCATTGTTTATATTTGAACGGCTTGATAGAATTCAGTTTTTTTATCCCATTCTTTCAATTTTAAAGTCTAGAAAATAAAAATTATTCTGATTATGAGATTCAATAAATGATATTTTTGATATTTTCAGAAAAATCAAATTTTTCATAAAATGAGCTATAAAATTCTGAAAATTAAAAAAAATATTGTAGATTGATAAGAAAATATTGATTAATTCTCTTGAAATAAACTAAAATATATCTTAATTTTTCATTTTTATTTTAATTTCACCAAAATTTAAGAGAAAAATCATAAAAAAACCAAAATGTAAACACCCTCAGACCATTTAAAGAGGCATGGTACTTTTATTGCTTTCTAGGAAATTGCAGCCAAGCCTACTTTGCATGTGAATGTGAGGCATTGGGTGCTGAGCAACAATAAACTGTCTGCTGTTCCAATTAGAAGAACAGAAAATGTATTATAGCTGTTTATGTATGAAATGATATCATTTTTGTATGTTAGGATTTTTTATATAAATAAAAAAATTTATAAAAAGTACTGCTAAAAATTGTGTAAATGAAGTAAGAACAAGTTAATAAATATGAAATATTAATAAAAATGGCAATATTTCAATGAATTCATGTAATTTTTTTTAATAATTATATGATGTAATTTCATTTAGCAGAGATTATGTAATTTGTGGTTTTTTTATAAATAATTTCTGAAAATTTCAGCTGAATGTTTTCATGGCTCATTTTGTTCATCTAAAAATATCAATTATTTGATTGGATGGCTAAAATTTCATATAAAAAATTGTATTTTCATCAATCTTATATATGTAAAGTTGTGAGAAAAATAAAATTAAAAAAAATTCTTATATTGTTAGAAAGAAAACAAAAAATGCAATAAATACTGAGATTTTCAAAAGATTCTGATGAAAATTAAGCAAGTTTTTACAATTTTAATTTTCATACTTTTTTTGTATATTAAGCATAATTTCAAAACATTGCTAGCATCTAAGAGGTTAAAGTAAATATTATACCAAATATAATAAACTAAATTGTTAACTAAATCCTTAATAATAATAAAACAAAATCTCAAGGGATCAGAAGTGCTTTTGGGGCAATTTATCCAAAAGCACTACTGCATTTGTTATTTTCTTTTAGTATGATAAGTTAGTTGAGATTTTGTTATAAAATAATAATAATAATAATAATAATAAATAAAAATAAATTAGAAAAGGTCAGAGTTATATCTTTACAAGACTTACTTGTTCTTGAGATAATTTTGATAATTTACGCAGAAAAGTGGCAACAATTGTTCCAGCACCAATTACTGTTGGAAGTACAAATACTAATAAGGCTGTCATTTTTGGAGAAATGAAATATAAGGATATCACGCATCCAACTGTCTAAAATTATATAATATTTTTATTTTAAATTTTCATCATTAAGTATAATTAAAAATTTAATTTTAACATTTATTTTTTTTATGAAATTTTCAATAACAAATCATAATTATTAACAATCTAATTACAATGTAAATCTAACTTCATTAATATAAATTTATAAACAGCCAGTCTTTGCTTATCATTGCCTCACTTAGCATTTCACCCTTACTTTTCTAGCAAAAATTAAATCAAATAATTAAAAAATTAAAGCTTATAAAGCAACAGAAGAGGAGAATGTTTATTTGTAAAATTTTTATTATGCCATACTGTGTTGCATTTGGTTGCATTAATGGCAATAAGAAAACGTCAGGAATACAACTTTATCAATTTTCTAAAGATGGTGAATATTTTTTTAATAAATATACAAAATATGCTATCATCAGATTTTTTAATATAAATTCATTAAAAATTCAGATGAAAACTTCTGAAATACAATAAAATAAAAGGCATCTATTATCAAATGGCAAATATCAAGATAAATGGATTTTTTTTTGTATTTATGTATTGCAGCACCTGAAATACATACTGGTAGGTACAAATGAATTGGGAGTGGTAATCAAACAACATAATGTGAGTCTCTGCATTACCAAAGGAAAAATGATTCCAAGAATAATGCAAAAGAGGAATTTTATGATTCAAAGCAAAATGTTGTCTTAATTATTTTACAACACAACTTTGAAAAAAAAAAACAAAATTGAAATGACTCAAAATGAGGTTTAGATATATTTTATTATTGATATATATTTTCTCCAATGATGAGATGTATTTATTATTGATATAAGTATTCTCCAATTGATGGTTTCTAATTATTATTGTAGTAATTTTGGGTATTTAAAAACTTAATGAAACTTGTTTTGAATTGGTCAAAATTTGTAGAATACTCTTATATTTTCTCATTTTTTTTATTTGTTAGAATATATTATTTATATTGTTTCAATCATTTTTATTAAATTTTCACTTCAGTTTAGTTAAAAATAACAAAATATGAAAGTAAACAATGATCTGCCATTATAGATGAATGTGGCATGCTAGTTCAAGTTCCTGCAAATTGTTTTCCAAGAAATTTTTGTTCAAGCTACTTTTTTTCTAGATATCTTTTATTGGTTAAAACATTATTTAGTATATGAAATAGTGTGAATAAGCAAAACTGTAACTATATAAAAATAATTGTTTAAAAGACTTTTTTTTAACACAAATTCATTAAAAATTCAAATGAAAACTCCTAAAATATGGTAAAAGATATCTGTTATCATCACATTTTTTTATAGAATCGTGAAATTTTGATAAATTTGTAATATTTTTAAAGAAATTATATGATGACAATTCATTTATAAGAATATTTATGACTGGATTTATTTAAATCATTGTAGATATAAATATTGTCCAAATTTCTTCATTCATGCCTTCTTTTTTTCCATCAAATGATATAAAATCTTATTGATATCTTATATAATGAAATATTTTTGAAACAATCATGGGAAAGCATTATATAATCACTAATTTAAAATATTCAGAAATAATTTCTGAAAATATTGTAATTTTTTTTTTATATTTTATCTTTATAAAAAGACGTATGGGTTTTATAGGGCTGAAAATTTTCAAAACTTTTTGATAAAAAATAAGAGGGATATGAATTTTTATAGCTTTATGAATATTAATTAGGCAAAATTATACTTATCAGTTGATAGGGACATGAATGTAAAAATCAACAAGGCTGATTGTAAATGGGGTAACTGCACATAGGACAATCAGCTGAATTAGCCATATGGAAATATTTCAGTTTTTCAATCAAAGGACTTAGAATCAAATTAAAATCTCACACTTGGAAAATTTATATAAGGTCTGGATCAGACTCATCAATCCCTATTGTCTACAGTCTGACTGACTTCCACAAGTGTGAGTGATCTATAATAAGGCTTAGAATAGCATCACTATTTAGCAATTAGAAATTGACTAAGAAGCAGTATTAAAAAACTAATCTGTAAATTCTAAGCTGTCTTTTATTAGAAATAATATCTTTTAGCTGTAAGGCATGATATATTGATATAACTGTTACATAAAATTTTACAATTAAAGTTTACAGTTAAATCATGCCTTTGTTTCATTTCATTCTATTACAAGCAGTCATTGACTTATGATCACTCATATTTATGACAGTGATTTAGTCAGTAAATTCTGATTGGTCAATGCAATTCCTTGAGTTCGATTCCCTGAACTAATGGTCTGATAAATAGAAAGAATTTTTTTTGTATCTGGTTCTTATAATTTTGTGTTATTTTGTTTATTATGATAATGTATAATGCTCTAATAAACATTGGTAATGAAAAATCTATAAATTTTGGGAATTTACATCTTATAACTGTTCAGACTTATAATGATGGGAATCAAAACTGAATCCCATCATAAGTCAAGGACTATCTGTATTTATTAATCAATTCAGTAATGTTTAGATGAGGAAATTTATCAAATATTAGCCCATCTAGTACTAGAAAAAATTCTAGAAACATAACCCTAACTTATAATACTATGGGGTTTTTAGTTTCAGTTGTCATTTCAATTAAAATTGCAATTTTCAGGAACCTAATCAAAACATTAAATAAGGACATGAGGAAATATTAATAAGGCTGTATCTGTTATTTATTATTTATATATATTTGCTATTCTTGAAGCTAAATTTGGTTAAATCAATTTTATAGTGATTTAAACAAAAGTGTAAGAATTCAAAAATCATCTGATACAGTTTACTGAAATGATTTATAACAACTGGGAAAATCATCATCATATTCATGTTCTATTTCTTGATATAACTGGTGCTTTTGACTCAATTCAAATTGACATTTTATATAGACGATTAATTAAAGATACTCATGTTGAATATATATTTATATATTGGATCATAAAATACTTACAGAATAGAAAATACAGGATTATTCAAGAGGATGTTTATTTATCAGATTTCGCACCAACCTTAGGCATTATGCAGGGTTCAACTTTAAACGCCTTTCTTTTTGTGTGTTATATGAATCCAATTTTTCAGTTATTATTTTTCAGTTAATAACAGTTATTGCTTATGCAGATGATTTAAAAATACTGAATATAAATAGTCATGTTCTTTTTGATGATTTGGAAAAACTTAAAGATTGGTTTACCGAAAATAACATGATGATCAATGAAGCTAAATCTGAATATATGATATTTGCTTTACATAATAGAAGTATCAGTCATAATAATACTCGTTTTATTTCAGTAGAATCACATAAAGATCTTGGTTTAATTCTGGATAATAGCCTTTCCTACAAGTTTCATATTAACAGCATAATAAATCAATTAATTAGAAAATATGCTTTTGCATCAAGATATTTCTCAAGAGTAAAGGATAAACATATACTTCAAACTTGGTTTCATGCTGCATTCATATCTTCTGTAGTGCACAGAGTAATACAACTATATTCTGCTCAACTCTTATCATGTCTAAATCATTTGAATGAAGTATGGAATTGTACCATCAAAAAAATAAATAGCATATATCTATCTAATACTCAAGATCCAATTACAAATATTTTACACTTACCAACTATTAAAGAACTGAAAAAGAAACATGATATTCAAATGCTAATGAAATTTATGAAAGGAGATCTACCACCTGAAATGATCAATTACAATGTGCCCCAGTTCAAATCTCGAAAAATAAATTTGCTTCGGATCAAGGTAAAAAAATTTGAAAAATCTTACAGATCCTTCTTTGTTAGAGCTTGTATGATTTTTAATTCTTTTTATAACAGTGATAAGGGGGACACCCAAAATTATCTCTTTTTGCAGAGTGTATATGTTTTCAAATAAATAAATATTAACCAGGCAGACTTAAATATCCAAGATAAATCCTATAATATACATCCAATTTTTTTAGAAGAGAAAATGGGCTAATCAATTTATTTCTTCAATTCATCAACTAATCTTATCATAATATGACTAGCCCATGTTTGCATTAAATTATTCTCATCTTGTATATATTTTTTTTTTCTGCCACAGAATCAAAATATTCATTTTTCAAAAAACTAATAATAAAATTTCCACAAAACAAAAAAAGAAATAGAATATTCAATTAATATTATAAATGCATACTACTGTTTTTTTTTTTTTTTTTTTTTTTTTTTTTTTTTTTTTTTTTTTTTTTTTTTTTTTTTTTTTTTTTTTTTTTTTTTTTTTGTATAAACAAAATTCAATATTTCAATTAGTTGAAATATAAACACGTATAACTCAAAAGTCTCTTGCTTTAAATATCAATAATAACACAAAAAATAACCCTCCAAGCAAGGTATAAGCAAAGTTTTAATTATCTATTAGATATTAATTTATTAGATAATTAAAACTTTGCTTACACCTTGCTTGGAGGGCTATTTTTTGTGTTATTATTGATAGTTGAAATATTGAAATAATTCAAAATTCAAAATCTGACTTATAATTTATCTAATTATAAGTCAGATTTATTTATAAAAAAATAAATCAGATGCAGCATATTGCTAAATTCAGTATACAGATTATCTACTTTATAAGATTCATTTGCAATAAGCCATATGTGACTTGTGAAGTAGTTGTAGTGGCTTTAAATTCATTTTCCAAATTAGACAAGTTAAGTTAGATTGGTTATGTTAAGCTGCCATATGTCACAAGGGATATTCTATACTTGGCAGTAGCCATTTTAGAACCCATCACAAACTAGCCAACATCCATGGGAGAGTCAACCAGAAGGTTGAAGGATAGTCCAGACCTGTATTAAAAATTGGAGATGTGGGACCCAGATTGAGCCCAGATCCTCCAAAGTGGTCAGCAAATGCTTTATCAATTTAGACAAATATTTTTTAATAATATAATATGAGAAATATGTGATTTAAACTTATTTATAATAATAGCCTCCATTCAATTAATAATATCTGGACTATAAAATACAAAAAGTAATTTTACTATTAGATTATCTTAAATTAAACAAAAAACTGAAGTGTGCTTTGATTTGCACCAATTTATTTTGTGAAAGAAAATAAATTTATACAATCTGAATATTTATAATGTCATATTTTAATCCCTTTTGTAAATATATAAAATTCTTTCAATTTTATATATTTACAAAGGGATTAATATTCAGATTGTATAAATTTACTTTCTTTCACAAAATAAATTGATATGGATCAAAGCACACTTCAGTTTTTGTTTTAATGCCTAAATGCATGATCTATCATATTCATTCTTAATAAAATCATCAGCTTATTGATTCTTTCAATTTTTTTTATAAAAATATATAGATATGTATGATTGTACATAAATTAATATTTCTGTTGTTACTTAATAGTGCCATTGCCAAACATCACTCAAATCAACAATTTATATAACAGCCAATGGAACTTATCTACCAATATAACTGGCTTAATTTTAATACATAACTCTTCTTTGATATTTTAGCTAATAGGTGCACTTCTTAGAAAAAATTTAGAGTTCTTGTATTTTGGTTACATAATTTTCTAAGAAAGTTATATCATTTCAGGCCAAATAGATGAAGGTAGGATTGTCAGGGAATGATTGAGACACATCTATTTATTCACATCTTCTAATAAATTTCTCCTATATGTTATAGACATCACTCCATGTTATTACTATTTTGGCAAACTTCTATATGGATTAGAAACTGGAGATATTTTTGGCTTTGTTTACATAAAATGTCTTCATAAATCAGCATATATCACAACATGGCAACCAAGATACCATGAACAATAGAACCTTAGAACAATAGAATTGAAATTGCAAATAATATTAATGATTTTTTGTGAAGTTTATTGATTTTTGAGTTATTTTAGCTTTATATGCCTATTTTTAAATGTTATTTTATGATTAGATGCAGATTATTTTCCTTTTGAGATATAATGTTAGTAGAAGTCTCGCAGATAAACCACAACTTATCCACTGGATTTATTGACTTGAAGATGTTGCAAGGCCAAAATAATTAATATATAACTATGAAAGTTTTAGGTGAACTTAGAATAGATGAAACTTTTTATATCTCAATTTTGCTATTTTAACTGTATTCCAAATTTTTATCTATATTTTATTTTCATAGTTTTTTATAAAAAAATAATTAATGATTTCTGAAATTTTTTTAGCCCTGTATAAAGTATAATTAAGTAGATTGATTTAAAAACATCCTGATACACTCTGAGGATTCTAATGATATTAAATACTTATGTTTATAATGAAAAAAATATCTCTAATGCAATAATTTATAAATTTATGAATAATTAGCACTAATTAGTGTAGCAGTTTAAAATTCATAATACAGCAGTGAAATAGTTAAATATTGCATAAATACAATCAAAAAAATATAAAGAGTGTTACATTTCTTTGTGCAAGTAATACATCCTATAATAGTGATTGGATGTGCCATATTTATTTCTAAAAATGCTTATTTCTTCTTGATTATATTATTAAAAATATGCAGATATATGCGACTGTTTGTATTTTAATAAATTCAAAAATATTAATTTACTGGGTACTTCACAAATAAAATTGGAAATGTGTAAAATTGATGTTATTTTAATTAGTAAACATAGTTGCTGCTAATACATCTATATCAATAGTTAATATTAAATGGAAATATAGCAATCTCTGATGTTTCTGATAGACAATTTGTGCATTTTCAGATAATTCTGATTATTTAGAAAGATTATTTTGCAGCTGATTTTGGACATTAGATTTATGCTTCCAGTGATGTATGCTAATTGGCTTTCCACTCCAGTCAGTTGCAGCAAAATTTCCATTCAATGTTTTGATTCTAGTTTATTACCATCATTTAAAGTTTAAAAAATTTGATAAGATTCACAAATGATGAAAATTTTAATATTTTTTTGCTGAATAAATACTTCAAAAAATAGTATTTTAGAGAAACATGATTGAACACAACACAATTATATCCTATTCTCTATTCAGCTTTTACTTTGCATAACACTGTATTGTTTCAAATTTTGTAATTCTAGCTTTTTGTCAAAGTGGCCTTATTTATTCAAATAGTGAAGTGGATTTGAATCATTTTTAAAATTACAAAAGAAATTGTCAAATTTTTAGATGATGTCAATTTATTTCAATAAATGTTATATTGTTCTAACACTTTGAAAGCTGGAGGGGTCAGTTTATATACAGATTTCACATTTATACTAATTTTCAAACTCTGAAATATGGGGATCAGTTTACACATGGATCAAATTATACATGAGTGTAAACAGTTGATTCCACTTAATTGGGCCACTGATTAATTGGGACAGCCACTTTTTTTGGGCCAAATCTCAAAGAATGGAAACTAAACTAATAAACTAATGCATAATTTAAACACTTAATTGGGACAGTGGCAGAAAAGGAATTTAACAATTTTTAACATATTTTAGGGATTTTTCAAAAGTATGTCAACAATACATACACTAATATTTGGCAATACTAACTTGATGCAAATCAGTTATCTATCGCCATGCATCTGGCAAGTATATGTCTGCTTAAGAGTCTACCATTACTGTATCTAGCGATATTAATTTACAGTGTAGATTTTATTTAAAATTTTTAAATCTTTGCCAAGATGCCAAGAAATGATAACTTTCAAGTAAAATTGCTTTGCTGATAAAATTAAAAGTTAGCCATTTAATACAAGCCATCATAGACTTCCTGATATAACTGGTGTACCAAAATCAAAAGATAGACTACACTTGATGCATTTTTGCAGAATTAAAATCTGAAATTATAAAATTTATTATGTATGTATTATTTTTTTTTTCACTATTTATAGTACAAATATTTTCTGTATTTTGGTTTAAATAAAGCATCAAAATAGGTACCTAATTATTAATTTTTACCTATTTATTTATTTATCTATGTATTACATATTTTATTTTAGAATTTATTATTAGTTCGTTTAATTGGGGCACTGCTTAATTGGGCCAAAATGGATTAGTCCCAACGTGTCCAAATTAAGCAGAATCGACTGCATATCATTTTATTAACAACATATTTTTTATAAAATAAATGACATTTTCTTTACATTTTTATAAAATTTTGTAAATGTTTATTCTTTTTTATACCAGTGTTAATACTCATTTAATTAATTATGTTATTTGAATCAATATTCATAAAAAAAAATAATGCATAATGCTTTCAGGTGCTCATCAGCTTCACTTTCTGCAAATGTTTTTTTAAATAAATTAGTTCAAGTAAAAGAATTTAATTATTCAAAGAATTTAGTTAATAATAACTGTTAAGTTAAAGGAAGATATAAAAATGATGTAAGTTTTTTGTTTAGATGAAAGAAAAAATTTATTATATAATCAAACAATAGAATAATATACCTGAGTTATACTGCGCAATCCAAAAGAAATACAAAGTTTAAATGAACTTTTAAATTCCTGTACATCAGATGTCAATCTGGAAATATTTTAAATTAACAATAGAATTTAAATATTTTTATTACAAAATATTTAAACATAACATCAACTGAAATTTCATAATTAGGTATTTAATTGACATCCAATTTATCTCTAAAATTAAAATGAAAAATAATGAAGATTTTGAAATAATATAATGTAAGTTTTATGAAAATTTCTATTGATTACTGCTATGTGTGAATACAATTTGTTTATTTATTGGGATGAAGTTGAAGTTGTCAAATTCATCAACAGTGATGGTCTTTTAAAAAGTGATAAAACTCTTCAGATTTACAATTTAGAAAAAAGCCAAATTTCTGAATTTTGCAGATTTTTATCATCTGTCAATAGCATTGCAGTAGTAGATATATGGCAGAAAAGATATCTCATTTGTGCTTATCACATTTTAAAATTTTGGAATTATTTTTATTTTTACTTTTTAAGATTTATATTATTATTATTATTATTATTATTATTATTATTATTATTGCATATTCTATTTCAAGTAAATCATTTACATTTTTATATTATATAGTGTGACATCATACTTGCATAGTAGCAATATAATGGTTTAATTTATTATTGCTGCTGTTAATTTCACAATAAGAAAGCATTCTTTATCAGCAAACATAAACATTACTTTAATTGAAATATTTTTGATTGCTCAAACAACTTCAGCATAACTTGAAGAAAATCTAAGAATACAAATTTCAAATATAACATATTCAAACAATATAAAAAACTAAAGAATTAAAAAATAGAAAAAAGCATGAATTTGAATAACTACTTAAAATACTGTGTTAATTGGAACAGCTGCGTAATTGGGCCAAATCTCAAAGAATGGAAACTAAACTAACAAACTAATATATAATTTAAACGCTTAATTGGGACAACTTTTTGCTTAATTGGGACAATAGCAAAAAAGGAATTTTCAATTTTTGATATATTTTCCTTTTTTTCAAAAGTACGGCTATATATACATACACTAATTTTTGTCAAGATGTCAAGAAAGAATTTTACACTCAAATAAAATTGCTCTGCTGAATAAAATTAAAAGCCAGCCATTTAATACAAGCCATCGTAGACTCGCTGAAATAAACGAAAATCTACCATAGCACGTCTCCTACAACAAGAAAATCAACTGCATGAGGAATAGGCATTACAGAAAGAAATTCCAGGAACATCCAAAAGAAAGTGTGATGGAAAGGATCCAGAAGTCGAAGAAGCATTAGATCAATGATTTTTTATAATTAACGAGCGAGGCATCAATATCAGCCGGCCAATGTTGAAGACGAAGTCAGAGGAGATTGATAAAAAGCTAATAATTAGGTACTATTCGTTTAACGCTGTTTCGCTTAGTGCTTGGTTTCTTTGGAACATATCCCCCATGTTAAACGGGGTCTTACTGTATTATAGATGTTCTAACGTATAATAATAATAATATATAAAGTATCAGGTCTACCGGAAAGTTCTGTCCGTTTCTATGACAACAACGTGTATAAAAATGCTTTATTTTTAATATTTATGTCTGATATTCCTTTAGATAAAAAACCTTCGATCTTCTCAACTTAATTTTTTCTAATCTTAAAAAAGTATAAAAAGTTTAAATTTAGCGGATTTTTTTAATATTATGACTAGCTGAATAGTTATAAAATTCCTAAACAACTACTTTTATATGTACTAATAGCGTTTTATTGCATAAATTAGAAAGTCGATGTTCTCGTTAAATATTATGATAATATCTTGTTTTATCAATTCCATAAATTGCATTAGACAATTCTTGATAATATCTAAAAAAAGCATAATGTAGATAATCATAAAGTTTATTTTAAAAATTTTCAAAAACAGAAAAATTCTGATTATTCTTAATGTTTTAACAAAGTTATCTTTTCAAGATTAATTGGGAATGCGTGTGAATCTCTCTTATGATTTGGAGAACGTCATTCTTTATTTCTGTTAAAGATATTTGTACGATGCTCATGTGAACAATATAATAGAACTTTATTCAAAACTCAAGACTAATTTGTGTCTAGTATAAAAACCAGTTAATTGTAAGCGAAATCTAGCGAGGGACGTGATGTCTTCTGACAATGACAAATCACTTCTACTTTGTCCAAACGACAAAAAGATGATGGTCCATCGGTTGTTACTTTACTTACTTCAGCAGATATAACAAACAGTTACACTCGATTTGGCATGACTTATATTTACTTTTGTTGAATAAAAACTGTATACGTGTTACATGTTACGAAATGGCGTAATATTTGTAACGCTATCTACAAATATTAAATAATAATTCGGAAAAAATGATAATTACTATTTATCAAGTTTTAAAAATTTAAAAGGTAAATTTGTTTAACGTTTATAAAAAAAAAAGTGTTTCATCAAAAATATCAGATTGTATTCGAAAATAAGTTGATTTTTTCAGAAATATATATATTCAAATTAACGAAATTGTGAGCCAGAATTTAGGTTTCAAATTTGGTTTTATATTAAAAAAGATATATATATATACTTTTTGCAAATTTCTTTCTCAATTTTCAGCATGATCAATTGGATTTTAAATCTGATTCAATTTAAAATATCTTTGGATGACAGTTCTTTATCATTGCAAAAGAAGATGGCGGAATTCTAACATGGTCGTTTCCAGAAAATGACTTGTCAATCACCTTGCACTGGATGTGAAATATTCATCTATTGAATAGTAAGATAGCAACCCCGGCATTTTTTAAAGCCAATAAGTTAGAGTGATTCAAATGGAAATTTATAAATTTCGACCGAAAAAGAAAATAATACAATAATTGCTTTTTAAAAGCCACATGAAAAAGAAATTTTAATATTCATTAACTTTATTAGCTGCTGTTATTATTTAAACAAAACTTAAGATGATGCTTTACATTCCATAGAAGTTAGTTTGTTAATTATAGCATAAAAACCCTCCAAAAAGTTTTTTGAAGCTTTTATAAGAAAAATTAAATATTTGCATTAAAAAATGTAAAAATTTTCATATGATTTGATAGTTTTAACGTAATATATAGAGAGATAATCATGATTTATGGGTAAAAATCTAAAATAGCAATCTAACGAAACTTTGTTCAATTACTTAGAACTCTTAATATATTAGTTGTTTAGAATTGCGGAACTTTAATTATGGTAATGGTTAACTCGTTATAGAGAACTACTTGATTTCGGAACGATACCATAGAGTTTGAAACTAATTTCTGCAATTACCTCTTAAACCTGTCGAGTCTCAGTTGAGTCCTTTAAACAGATCGAAACATTTAAATACAATCGACTATTTTTAATTATCGTAAATATTCCGCAAATAAATTAAATATAAATTTCTAAATTACTGCACCTTCTAATTTGATTAACTATTAACAATAACGTGTAGAACTGTAATTTTTGTTATCATAAATCTAAATTTTCTATGCTTTATTTGTATTAGAATTTTTACTGATTTTTCTCCAAACAAAATATGCATTAGTTTTTTCTTTCTCTAAAATTTTTATTGTTTCATTAATATTAAATAATATTTGTTATTTAATGTCAAAGGAAATGAATATCATATTCATCAAGCTATTATTGAAGAGATTATTTAGATATGTCATCCATCAAATTCTTATCTTTAAAAACGAAAACAGTGAATTTTTTCTTTTTTTCTTTTTTAGCAAAAGATCTATATTAGAAAGATAAGCTACCGTACTGATCTAATCTTTTATTAGTAATTTATTTGTGTGTTTTCTAACGCTTAATCGTTAAAAAATAAATAAATAAAAGAGTCTGTGTTTATTTTTCTTTTATTCTAATTTCAACACACACTAAACTATTCAATAAAGTCAGAATTTTGAATAGAACATTTTCCATTCACTTATTGTACTATCTGAATGAAGATTCAGGCGAAATAAAAATGATCAATGCTTATTGAGAATTCTATACAACAAGAATAAATTTAAAAAACAATTCTGATATACAAAATAATAGTTTAATTTTGTATTATTGAATAAATGGTGCAATAATCGTGCGAAATTATAGAAAATACAGTACAAAGAAGCCATATTTATTTGATATTATTTTGAATTGGTAGTAATTTATAATGTATTCTAATGGAAATTTCTTTGAAATATTTATTGATTTATCTATTTAATGAATTAATAATTTTCTTAATATATATTCTTATTTATTGTTAACTTATTTAATGCAAAAATAGTACTCTAAATCAACTTTCAGACTTAAAATAAATATTTGTGTTAACGGTATGATAAGAAAAAGGATGATTAATTGGTTATTTTCAAAATTCATAAACGCAATTTGCATTTAAGTTAATTGCTGATAAATAAAAATATTTTATCTTAGCTATTTGGTATAAATTAAAAGATAATTTAATCCAGTAACTTTATGAAAATTAGAAGGGGGAAAAAACTATAAAATATTCGGCAGATATTTATTTATTAATTAATTTTCTTTAAGTTCTTGAATTTGTAAAATATACGAAAATAAAAGATAGTTATTGCAAATTTTGCGAAAAATCTATTTAAAATCGTAATAATTCCATGACTTATTCAATTTTATTTATTAGATTGATTCCGGATAAATAGAAGTCAGTCGAAAGACATTAAATATTAATCCTTCAAGTTGAAAAGTTTTGTTAGTTATTTCCTACTGACTAAAACCACCTACAGCTTGTACTTCTTAACAAAATAAAGTCCACTGCAATAACCTTTAATAATACACAGCTTCAATAGAAGTAGATATACAATTTATCTAAACAAAACTGGACGTTGTATTGTTATAGTATCAAGTTATTTATTTTTTCATGATCAAAACCCGGATAAAAATCAACGAATAACACTACCCATTAGAACAGTATTAGAAAGAAACCAGCAACAAACTCGTTAATCTACCTTCCCTCTGTTACCCACCCGAATCTCTCATACCATAGAGAGGTGCGAAAAAGCGATTCCTTGTATCCAAACTTTTCCTCTTGGTCTACGACTAAAATATCAAAGCGTCGAAAACCACTTCTTGTGTCTGCCTAATGGTCGGTATTATAGTTCTTGTTAGTCTCTGGAGACCTAGAAGTGTTTTAAGGTGAAGTCGTTCAGGGTCTTCCTTTAATTGTCTTTCTCTTTTGTGCGTACCTTTAACAGATTAGTGAAGGAATCAGTGACCATTATCCTCTATCAAAGAAGGTTTGGCAATGAAGTGGTATTTTAACTCTGTTGATGATACCAATGATTATTGTAGATTCCAGTAAAGAAAGAACCAAGTGACATTGATAGATTGCACTTCAGACGATAAAATGCAATATTTCTCCACGACAACAGTCTCTTTCGTGACGAAAAATTTATGTTAAACCATATTAACATTATGGTGCGTATAAAGAATGACTTTGCATTTGAACTTTATAGATATTATCTAACCCGAAGAGTATATCTTTTATATTCACTTATAACTGTATAACTTTCTAAATTTTCGTGCTTTCTTTTTGACAATATTGCTAGTTTACTTCATTACCCATATACAAGGTATATACCTTTCGAAGTTTTAACTTATTAAGAGAATTTGAATTATTCTGTTACATTTAATCGTATTATCAGTAAGTACATAATCACTCAAATAAGTATAGCTATTGTTCTGCTACCAAAAATGAAAAACAAACTAGCTTAGTGCAACTTCAGGAGGAAATATCCGGGAGATGTTCCCAAGTTGCTTTGTTATCTCTAACTTCTGGGACGTTAAACAAGCCAAGCGGTAATTAATTAAGCCAAGAAATTTGAGATTACTATCTAAAATAAGAGTTGTCTTCTCATCTCTCGGGAACAGATAGCTTAAAATTTATAGCTGTTGTCATTTCACAAGTCTGCTCCAAACATAGCTTGTTTGATATAAATGACTTTGAAAACTACTGTCTATTTATAATATCGGTAGTTTTCCATTGTATCAATGTACATTTAAAAAATTAAAATATTTAAAAAAATTAATTTTTTACAACTTAATTTTATTTTCACGTTTGAAATCTGTCAATTTTTTTATAAACTCGAAATTATATAAAATAACGATTATTTTTATCTTTAATTATTATCTAAATTTAGCTAAATCTGATAGTTTATTTTTATTAAAATTAATAGCTTATTATACCAATATAAATCATGTTAAAATGTATTCTAATCATTTGTAGATTCCATAAGCAAACTGTTTAAGTGTGCTTCGTAGTCTTTCTCACAAAATTTAATCAAAATCATTAAATTAGATTAAATGAAGGTGAAACTTATTGAAACGTCATAATGATTTCATTCGGCCTTAAGCGAGAATTATATGTTCCTTAGCAACACAGGATATAAAAGTAAAATTAGAAGTCTTTTTTTTAACTGAAATTTACTATGATGAAAAGTACGACCTACAGTAAATTAACAAAGTGATAGGGGAACAATAAATTAATTTCTGACGTTTTAATGCTTGATAAAAGCTATTGTTACCAACCCTTAGTGCACTTTTTACAAAAAAAAAAGTTAAAATCTGAAAGGATATTTGGTAGTCTACCAATGTAGAATACAAATTTAGTCTTCCTTATTTTCTTCTAGGCTACAGCATAATTTAATGAACATCTTTAAAATAAGCATATTTGCATTAATATAATTGTGAGTAAATATTTGTTTTATAATAATAATTGTAATTACTTTGTCTATTAACAGATTTATGTAAGTATTCTATACATGAGAGACGAATTAACTTAGGTAAAATGAGTTACAAAAGCCATTTTTAGCGCTTACACAAGAGAAATAAAGAAAATAAATATAATTACGAATTGTAAATATTAAACTAATAAATTAGCTTTTTGATTAATCATTAATCCATCAGAATTATTTTGTAGACGTGTTTAGTTTACGCGAAAATAAAGAGAGACTTAGTTGTGTATCCACCCGAAAATTTGCAAAATTATTTATTTTTATAATTATATTATAGGTAGTTTTTTTTGAATTTGTCGAAATTTTCTAAAATGAAATTGAAATTGGCTGTTTTTATTAACCTAAGTTATCCATTTACGAGTTCAGTGGGAAACCTCATACGATCCATAAAATATATTTTAAATTTTTGTAGCCTCACATCTGAAGCCAAAGCAAAGAAAAAAATTATATATATATATATCGGTTCACTTTTATTCCGATATTATTTGTTAATATAAAAATTTTATTTCGATTTTATGCTTTCGTCTTATAGAATCCTCTAGGTTCTAAAATAGAATGTAATTTCGGATGAGCTAATAATATTTGATGTTATAAACAACATTTATAAAACGAGATTTATATTTTCGTTGAATAAAAAAATTTGATATGGGGTTTGTTAAATTATTAACATACCCCATATCAAACATACTTCCAAAAAGTTTATCATTTTTTTAATGATCACAGAAAAAACTTTAAAAATTTTTATACAATAATTCTATTTTTCATTTTAATGCCTACTGTATCGCTTATATTTTTATAGAGTCTATATGAATTAAAAAATATAGAGAACTATATTTAATAGAATTTATTCTTAAATTTAAATTATATAAGATAATCTCTCGATTTCTTGTATTTTAAGCATTAAAATATTCATAAAATTTCAAAATAGAGCTTAAATATATATAATATATAATTCGTCCTCGAATGTCCCACCATACACACAACATTCTCTTATTCAGAGTCAAATTTGGTTTATAGTCTGTCTCAGGTTGAGTTGAGAGCTAACCTAAGGTGTGCTTTGTCTGTGTTGTTGCGTTAAACGATGTTATCTTAACACGTAAATAATGAAATAGGTGAAACAGAACAGTGAATAAAAAAATATATGTACCATTTTTTTTGTTTTATTTTGTAGCATGTATTATTACTATTATATTACATTAATTATAGATATTTTTTATTGCTAGTATCAATTTCTATTCATAAATCATTCGTGAAAATCAAAAATATTCGAGTAAATAATTTATGTTTGTGATAGGAAGCTTCTTTGTCATTTTATATTTTTTTGTTAAGAAGTCATCTAACATTGTTTGCGTTTTCCTCTTTTCTTCAGCAAGCAATTGTCAATACTGAGACATCACATCCATGACACTTCGTCTTGCATTTGAACTTCTATAAAAATTTGAATCATTTTGTATAATTGATTCATAATTTCCGTAATAATGGTTAAACTTATTTTGAGAAAATCCATTGCAATTTCCTTTCGCTTCTCATCTTCAGAAACGATTACTCTTGATGATCGATCATACATATGAATTGTGACCGCAGCAAACTTTCATATATACAGCATTGATATCAAATGCACTGGGAGAATGCATAGAAGTATTAAAGCAACAAATTCGTGCTATTTCGGATTTATGCGAGTATAACGGTTTTAAATATCGCACCAAAGTGAATCAATCAAAGTAAATACTGCACCAAAGTGAATCAAAATTTTTTCAAAATTTTATATTTTATAAAAAATATAAAATTTTGAAAAAAAAAACTGTGTTATATTGAAACAGTGTTAAGCAGGGTCTTACTGTATAATAACCATCATTTAAACATTTTTAAATTATAATAACTCTATCAACAGCTTAGTAGTTTGTAAGTAATCAGTAAAACCTCATTAGAGTTAGTATCCATGGTTAACATTTTTTTTTTAAAGTATACAACCATACTTGCAGAATATCATTACTTATTTCTTCATTAATTATATTTTTATATTGACCCTCTTCTATATTATTCAATGGATTCTTTCAATACTATTACTTTCATATTACTATAGGTTCTAATAACTCCAGTTCCATTTAACAATATATTATATTCATAGGATCTTTTTGCCATAGCTGTTTTTAAATTGCCATTTTAATGCTCATGAATTCTTTCTTTTAAATTTCTTATGGTCTATGTACTCTTCCTGTCCCACAGGAATCACAAGAAATCTAAAAGAAAGAATTCAGGAACAAAATTGATATTAAAAATAGTAAGTTGACTCTTGTATGCCATTGATAAAATATGCCACTTAAAATCATTTACTACCAGAGGTCAATGAAATGATATGTCATGTAAAGTACTAGTTAAGGAAAGTAGCAATATTTCATTGCGGCAGCCATGTTTGTGCAAACAACAGCTTTACCATCTGCTAGTAAAACAACACATTGACACATTTAAATAATTTACCTGCATTTTTTCAGACAGTGTTAAAATTTCACTATCACTTATTATTTTTATTATTAATTCCTTTATTTTTATTTTATTTGTTAATGACCTATGTGTTCTAACATAGCATAACAATGTTATAACATTAGAAAATCATATTATGCTGCTATATATATAATTTATTTATTTTACATATTAGAACATTAATGCTATATGTTAATTTCTTTATTTACATTATTTCAGTTAAAAATTTGTTATCTTTATACTAACAAAGGAAAAAATTGACACATCCCAGACAATTTTGAGAGAAAATTCCAAGTTTTAATTATAATTCCTGATCAAGAAAAAAACTTAAAATAATAAACAGTGCAAAAATTTATAATATAAATTTTTTGATGGCAATTCTCATGCCTACAGATTTACTATCACATTTAGCAGATTTCTTAGCTTCACTGGCTATGTTAAATTTTCTTAGAAGAAAATAAATCCTTGTTTTAAAAAATTGTTTATAAGTTTAAAATGGACAGAATGACATTTTGGAAAATAACCTTCTATGTTTTTTTATTGGAGGATTTTGAATAATGTCATCAAAAGTATATTTAGCCCAAAGTATCAGTTGCTCATTTATTCAAATTAGTTTTTCAGTCTCTAAAAGCAGCTGAAAAACTAATTTATTAACAAAAACCAGGTTGATTCCAGTGGCTTTTTCGATATTTAATGAATAAGTTTTGAAATTTGTTAAGTGCATCAAAGGGGCCATTACATGATCAATTTCTGAAGATTTGAGAAGAATGCTTTCTTCACATTTTTTGCAAAGTACAGTGGAAACTTTGATCCTTGCTATAATATTCCCTGATAGATGATATAGTAACTGCTGTTCTTGTATGCTCAGAGTAGAATCTTCAATTTTGTTTTCTACAAATGTTTTTAAACATTCATCATCAATTGCATCTCCACATTCCTCTTTATCTACATTATCATTTATTTCACAATTGGATGTACTGTCTTACAATGTGCTATTGTTTTGTGAGTTATTTTGTATTTGGCATAATTTTGAATCTTCGAAAAAATTTAAAAGATATTCAAATTCACTAATCTCACAATTTCCTATTTCACTGGGGCAGAAAAACTGAGCCAGGGATATGAGTCTCAGAATCTTTCTAAATGAATGGTGGAAAATAAATTTTCTAAAATTTCAGTGGAAAATAAATTTTCTAGAACATCTTGGCTCAATCTGCTAAGTAGAAGAAAACTCATTGTATTTTCTTCAATATATAATCTGCTTCATATCCACTGCTGTTTTCACAAATGAGATGAAGCCTGACTGTATCGGTTTCCACTGAATTCCTTTCCCAATTCTGATTTCTTCAAACATTTTGGATGTTTCATTAAAGAAATATATGGTATCTTTGTAAGAAGCGTAGAATATGGTGGTTGGTAGCTTCATTGGTCATACTTAAGGCCAGTTTTTGTGTCTGTGATGACATCTCTTTAAACCACTTGTGCATTGTAGCACAAGCCAAATTGTTGTCAATGAACATTGTGGAAGCTTGCCCATTTCCACAGGCACATTTATGGCAGCTGAGATAGATTGATTAAATAATGAAACTGCTAATCCAACCTTCATTTTTTCAAATGTTCAGGTTTTATAATACTTTCTTTGAGCAATGGAGCTAATTTCAAGTCATTGTTTTCATCTATTTTCAGAAGATTCCTGACATAATCAGTTGATACTTCATTTGACAGCAACCGATATTTTTATCAATCACAAACTGTGGCAAATAAATTTTATCTTCCTTTCCAGCCATATGGTTCCATATGTTCTTTAAAATGTGTGGATCAGGAGTGAAAAATAGTTGCCTGTTTTTGTCTGCTGGATGAACACAAAAATTGACAGTTCTTGAGTATCTGCCAATATAAATTCCACAAATCTTCCACGACTGGTTATTAGGACTCATATTTGACACCACACAGTTAACCTAACCCAACATTTTCACAACAGATTATTGCTTCAAAAAATTAAATATTTTAAGTAGATACTACTGCTGGTAGAGAGAATGATAACCAATGACTTGCTTTGAGTGTGTTGTTAATCCTCCAATCATCAATACTAAGGCACGAGTTGCTAACTCAGGCGTATATGTATTAGATTTTAATGTGTCATGACCAATAATGGTACAAACAGAAGTGTCAAAAAACAGACCAGGAGTGATTTCCATTTTATCTAAAATCAGTACAACATGCTTTTCTTCTTCTTTCATTATCTCCACTTTAATCTTCAATGCTTCAAACACCTCTGCTAAAATTCCAGGTGTTGAAGAATCTTTGCAAAGTTCTTTCAGATGGAAATGGCTGATCAAGTTGTGCAACAACATGATAACCTTTAGATCCACAGTAAAGTCTAATTCTTAGTGCTTTTGTAATCGTTTCATCACTCCAGCTGTTTCCATTACCTACAGAATTTTGCAAAAAAAGGCTTTGATCTGGATTTAAAAACTTGTGGAGATTTTCATCCTGATGATGGAGAGATTTGGTAAGGCTTGAAATCTTCTTATCTTTTCAGTTAATAACTTCGGTTAATAGCTTGGTAAGGCTTGAAATCTTCTTATCTTTTCGGTTAATAGCTTGTTCTAAAGTTGCAATCTGTTGAATGTAAGTACAATTTTCTGAATTTGTTAACTGTGAGGCAGGACTGTCATTTTCATTTATTGATGCCACACCATATGTATGACTCTCCATCAATTCCTCCTGTGATGCTTCTGGCATCTCATGTTGTATTTCATTTGTGAGATCCTGCTGCACTTCACAATAAAGAGATGATGATATCATAGTTTGCTGTAACATAAAGTAAAATTTACAACTAAATAAACATAATTAGGTGATTATGTATGTAATATTAGAATTGTTATTAAGGGCTCATTTAATTATTTTGATGAACTAAGTGCCCTATTCAGGGCATTTAAGTCTTTTTTTTATTTTATTGATTGGAACAACTTGTAAAAAATCAGTATTTCAGATAACATAATTTAACAGGTACAATTTTCATAATCTAAATATTATAATTCTTACTTGTTAATCGTTTTGCTGGTTACTTTCTAGATTTACACTGAGATCAATGTTCAAAAATGTCAGGAATGGCATTGGGTTTGAGCTTCTTTCTCCAATCAGCTCTTTTTTGTTCAAACTGACTTTCACTTTAGTTTTTCTGAAATAATATTTATGACAATTAATAATGATTTACAAACAAAAAAAACACATTCACATAATTGATGACCAAGTAAGATCTATAAACAAAAAAACTTCAATTTTAGTAACTGGAATCCAAGAAAACTTCTATCTTAATTTGGAATTTAAAAAAATTGCTTCATTCCTTTGTTGTACAATGAAGATTTCAATAATGTTGAGCTACATTATGATTCAACAATTTATACATGTATTCTTAATAAAAATTCTTTATAAAAAATTTCCTTTCTAGCCAATGCATATTAAAAATTCAGTACCAAAAATTTTATAAACTGGTGAGAGATTTTTGAAATCTGAAATGTATACTTCAATATGGATATTAGCACATCTACTTATATAGTTGTTTTATAAAATGTATAGGTTTATTGATAAATTAAAATCTTTTTTTGTAAAAATACAATTTATGTTTAATGTATATACAAAAATCTTTTATTTCATAATAAAAATAATGAATATAATATTAGAAAACAAATAGTCATTACAGGGCTTTAAAATCAATAAACTAAGTATTTTTAGCTAAAATGGAAATGTTTTATAAAGAATTTTTATTAAGGATACACAAATTCAATTACTTTGATCAGGGATTGTACTTGTTTATCCATGCAATCCCTGATCAATTATATTTTTTATTTTTTTTATTTAGTACGTTAATTTTCAAAAATATTAATCAGTAACTTGGTTATTTAATGATGTCACAAAAAATGGCTTACCATGCAGAGCCTTGTCGATCTCATTGCAACAAAATTTTTTCTCCCTATTCTACGAAGCCAAATTTTCCATCTTTCTTTGTTCCTTTTGCCCAATGGAATAGCAGACAATTGCTCTTTCAATTTCCCTTTACATTCCACTGTATAACAGCCCATCATATTGACAAAAAATTGCAATAATTATACTTTGTTGAATATTTAAGTTGCACTGATATATACACACATGCTTTCTTTGCACAAAAATAGCAGAAAGGAGGTCATGTGATACTGAGCAGCCTATGGGAGAACTAGATTGTCAGCAAATGCACCAAAAAAGAGTGTTGCTACTTTCTCTATCTTGTAATTTAATGCCACACACAACATGAACAAATAATAGAATTTTACTACAGTTTGGCAAGTTCTAATCAGTTTATTGCAGTTGTGTTTATGGTTTTCAAAAACGGAGTATAATGAATTTCTGATCAAGGCTCCTAAATGTTTTTTGACCAAAATTTCTTATTCTAAAAAATTTTTATGAAAATTTGTTTTATTGAATATTTTTTGGAAAATTAGCTTTTCTCTTCCCTTCCTTCTCTATATTCTAGATTACTGTATTCATGTTATTTTGATTATACATTGAAATAAACACAATTATTGAAATTTTTAAAAAATTAATTTTTTATAGTATGAACTATATAATATTAAAATTTCAAAAAAATGTTATAGACAATACCAAAATTTTGATTTATTGTATTAAAATAGGCAATACTTTTTATTAATTGTTGATTTTTACTTCATTTTCATTGTATTTTTGTCAAAAAAAAAAGAAAAATATTAATATAAACAAAGATACAACATTAAAAGAGGCATAGCGTTTTTATTGTTTTATTGCTGCCACTCCTTTCCCTTACTTTTCCTGTCAAGTCTATAAGAAGTATGATACTAGGACTGATGTGAGATTCAACCATCATGATTGGACGGTTTCTTTATTCTGGATATTCTGATCAGATGGATTCTTTACTCTTCTCTAATTGGACTTCATAAGTGTTCCAATTAGAACAGAATAAAGAATATTATAGCTATTTATGTAAGAGAAGAAATGATTTTTGTTTTTGATTTGTTTACATTAAGATATTTTGATATTAATTCAAAAATTTATATATCATCAAATTAAAAATTATTGAAATTAAAGAAAAATATATCAACAAATATAAATTAATAATTATAATGGTAATGTTTTAATAAATTTTGTAAATTTTGAAATAATTATACTGACATATCTTAATTAATATTCATTAACCAAAATTTGCAAACTAAATTGGTTTTTACCAATTTTTTTGAAAATATGGTATATTTTCTTTGTCTATTGATTGTTTTATTCTGTCATCCACAAATAGCAATTATTTTGCTGGATGGCTGAATCTTCATATAAAAAAAAAATAGTGTTTCCAGCAATCTCATATACAAAACTTATGAAAAAAATGCTTATACTTTTAGAAAGTGAACAGAAAACATAATAAATTGCAAAAATTTCACACATTTCAATTAAATTAAGAGTGATATAATAATTTTTAGTGCTGTACATATACTATACTATAAAGTATACAGTTTTTAGAAATGTTAAGTTTGAATGCTAAAACATTATACAATCCAAACCTCAAGGGAATCCAATCCAAATAAACCTATTCAACTTGCCAAATTCAACTTGAATTTGTCTAAATTATTTAGAATCATTAAAATTCTGTTGTGTTTCAAGGGTTAAATTTGGCAAGTTGAATAGGTTTATTTGAATGCTAAATATAAATATACTGTATTTTATTAAATTTAATAAATTCAGAGTTTATTTCTTATTTTGCATATTAATTAGGCTTAATTACTTAATTAGCCAACTTGTGAATATAATTATTTTTTAATCCTTTCAGTATACAACAGGTTAAGAACAGTTATAATAAAAAGATCCTAAGAACATAATATAGTAATTAGATGGAATAATGCAAGAGTTATTAAAACCTACAGTAATTCAAAAGGAGGACTATTGAAGGAATCCATTAAAATAATAGAAAGAGGTCAATATAAAAATGTAATTAACGAATAAATAATTGACATCATCTTGCAAGCATAATTGAATATTTAAAAAAAAACAAATGCTAACTATGGATACTAACTCTAATAAGCTTTTACTTATTCCTTACAAACTATCTAGATGTTGCTAGGCTTATTATAATTTAAAAATGTTTAAATAATGGTTGTTATATTTATAGATGTTCTAATGTATAATAATAATAATAATAATAATGTATAAAGTATTTATACATATATAATGATGTATTTAAAGAAGTTATTCTAATTCATGCTTTCTGTATTTTTCAATTTTTTAGTTTTTAAATTTTTATATTGTTTGAACATATTATATTCAATATTTTGCATTTTTAGATTTTCTGTAAGTTATGCTGAAGATGGTTGTTTGAGCAATCAAAAATGTTTCAATTAAAATACTGTTTATGTTTGCTGCTAAAGAATACTTACTTATTGTGAAGTTATTTGTATCTTGTTAAAAGCATCTAATAAGAAATTATATTGTTGTACTGCTATTTGTTGTTGTTATTGTTATCATCATCATCATTTATGTATTCTATATATTTTTATGTTTATTAAAAATAATGTAGAACATCTTTTGATATTTGGATGTGACATTACATCTTGGTAATAATTATGCAGTAATTTTGCTTTTATTTATTTAGTATTATTATACCTGAGATAAACCATATTAGAATTGAAAACTTTTTTGGAAAAATAAAAAGCTTCTTGTTTAGACTTTTGTATATTCTTATAGAGCTTTTTATATACCAATAATATAATGTATTGAAAAAATACATTATATTATATTATCTCTAAAAATAAGCACTAAAAATACAATATAAGAATGCTGAGTATTCAATCAATGTTTAATTTTGTGCAATGTTTCCATATATTTTGTAATAAAATAGTTATTACCATATGTTTTATTAAACCATTTTATCATGATTTTAGGAATAGAATAAATCCTAAAACAAGCATTCTAAGTTATGAATATATTTCGTATGTAAGTTTTGTTTGTAATTCAAACTACTATTATGAATCATGCAGAAGTATTGAAACCAAAGTATACACAGTCAAACCCCAATGAGATGCCACCATCTGTTTAGGGATGATTTTGGCAGCTAATACCCTATTCACACGGTAAACTTTAAGCTGGCTTAAATAGCAAAACCGGTTTAAGAATTATGGTGTGAACGGAACCGATTTAACATTGAATCAATTTATTTTCGAAAAAAGCAGCTCAGCTTAATTCGCTTCTGTGAAGAAGCTTAAGTCGGTTTGTGACGTTACAAGCTCTCCACGCGATCCACTACTTCACTTAATTCAAAATGGATGATGTAACTCGATAGAACGATGTCATTGATGGACCTACAATGGATGGTGGAAATAACAAAAATAGTTTTCAAAAGTAAAAAACGAACAGAAAATTGGTCTGAGGAAGAAGTTCATGTACTTCTTGGTCTCTGGAAAAAGAATATTAATGATTACGTCGAGCAGAACACGACAAGTCTGACAAGTCACGTGACCTATATCTGCTAAATTTACATGTTGCCAATCAGAAGAAATATAAGCAATTTGCAATTAAGTATAATATTAAAGTAAACCTTATATATTATTTATTCAATTTATTAAAATAATTGTTTACTAGAAAAAACTGTATTAAAATTTAACTGTAATTTCATACAGCATAATTTATAATGAGAAGTTTGAACATATGGGTGCGATGTAATTGTTTTAAGGCGGTTATAAGTAAACCTGTTTAGTTTAACTAGTGTGAACGGCTAATAAATCCAGTTTGTTGAAAGCTGGCTTAAAATAAGTCGGTTTAAGAATTAAGCCCGCTTATTTTGTACCGTGTGAATTGGGTATAACTGGGGTTGGCAGATTATTCAAAACACGTGTAGTATAGAATGAAAATGAACTCTGAATTTATTAAATTTAATAAAATATAGTATATTTATATTTAGCATTCAAACTTAACATTTCTAAAAACTGTATACTTTATAGTATAGTATAAGTACAGAATATGTACAGCACAATATAGAAAACATGTCAATCTGCTGTTCTGATTCTCTACTTTGACTTCTCTGTAAAACACTATGTACACAGTTTACTGTACAGTGTTCTTATTTGCTTGGTGGAAATGATCTGGTTCTTACAATTTCAATTTTCTACAACCTAGGTGACACATGATTAACCATTAACTCCATCTCTCTCATCCGCTGGTTACAAATGAATCCAGAGAGCTTTTAATATTGTATATACAGACTGATGAACTTTGGAATATAAGTCATCTTACATGCACCTGGTGGATTAACGAGGACAAATATAATACTAAAAGAAATATTTGTTTAGACGTTTCTACCGGTGGATGATGGATGGCATCTTATCAGGGTTTGCCTATTCCATTAACTTAGGGAAAATCAGTTCTGCCAAATTTCTTGGCGGTCAGCAAGGGTGGCAGCTTAATGGGACGTTGTCTTCTCGGGGTTTGAATGTACTATATTTTGTAATAAATTTCATAATTGGACTAATTAGAAGTTTCTTATTTTAGATATTTGAAGAAAAAATTCTGATTATAAAGCACCTTTTTGATGTAATTTCTACCATCTTGAAATATTGACTTGTATGTTAAGTAACTATGTAGTTTTACATTATATTTGTTTGCATTTTGCTAATTTAAAATATGCATTTCATTTTCAAAAACTTGGAGTTTTTGAAATTTTCTAAAATTTGAAAATGAAATGGCTTATTTGTAAATCAAATATTTATAATTCAAGGCGTACCTCTAATAATTTTAATTTTAAATCATCAGAACATCATTTAGAATCAATGCTTATCATATAATTTTATAAGTATAAAATAAAAACACTATTTAATTGAAAAAATTGATGATAGAAACCATTTTCATCAGTAACATAAAAAAATAATACTATACAAGAAAATTTCAATTTAAACAGGAACATTTTCTGCCTTCTGTATCATCATCATCATTATCTAAATAACTGAAAACGGCTAGATTGAAGATTGAAAAATTTTCTTTTTAAAATAAAATTTTTCTATATAGAACTGGTTTTTTTCTATTACTTATTATATCAGGAACAAGGATAATCAATCATTTACATTAATTACTCAACATTCATGAGATATATATTTCAAATACCCTTGCAAAAATAAAACTTCACAAATAAGGATTTAGAAAAATTTATATGAGGAATATGACCCAGACCCAGATACCTTATATAAATTTTATAAAGAATGAAATCTGGAATCTCTGGATTAAAGTGGACAAATTTTCATGCTACCATGCAGCTAATTGTAATACATACTATATAATCAAAAAATTCCAATTTTTAAGAATTATAGCTTAGTAAAATGTTTTGATTTCCATTGTTAAAAAGTTTTCATCTGTTATCTTCAAGTATGAGTACAGTGATACCTTGCAATTTGACACTAATCCATTGCCAAACTAGCATCGAACTGAGAAACTGTCAAATTGCGGGACAATATTTCCGATATAAGACTATGGAAAATAGATTAATTCATTGTCAGATTCTCATTCCACTTCCCCTAACAGGGAGGTGAGAGAGAGATACACTATATTATTTTCTTTAATATACATATTTTACTATTGTATAACACACTAAATTACAAAATACACTATTTTATGTGCAATACATACAATTTATTATCCCTTGGATGTTGGAATGAAGTCTTCATTATTTTGTTCTACCTTTAAATCTGTGAAACCAGCCTCAACTTGCTTTAAATTCTTCAGTTGATCTGAGGTACATCCTGGAGTTTTTTCTGCAATTCTTCAAAAATTAACCTAACCTTCTCACAGACCATTGTCTAAGTTGCAGATCTTTCTTTGTCTGTCTTTTTCTAATCCAAGTGAGAAGCAGCTTTTCCATCTCTTCATTGATAAATTTATTCATTGTCAGAAATCATCATAGCTCCAGCACACAGTCTAGCACCCATAATCTTTTCTCTCTGTTGCAAAACATTGCCACAGTCCTAGGAATGCCATATTCATGAGTTACATCTTAATTGTTTTTAACCTTTCTGCACTTTATCTACATTTTTTTTCCTTCTCTATGCTCAATCAAGTGTTATTTCCAGAATTATTATTCTAGTTAGTTCTTTTTGAACCCATTCTTACATTTCACTCAAAAAAATAACTACAGATGCACAAATTTTTTATTTTTGAAAAATGCAGAATTGAAAATAAACATAACCAAATATCAAACACTAAAGCAGTGCAACAAAAACTGACAAATAACAAATGCCATCACATAATTCCATGTACATGCATGCGTCATATTGCAAAATTAAAATGTCGAATTGCAAGGTACCACTGTATATGGTTCATATGAATATAATTACGTTAAATAGTTATTTGCAACAATTAACATATTATTAAAAAAGTCCAAGCACTTTCAATGCAAGATTAATAATATTTTGAATTAATAGTTTCTTCTATAGAAACATAATTTTGCAACTATTTATTGTTAATTTTCTAGCCTAAGAATAGCCAGCTTTTTATAATATTCAAATTTTATGCTTATCTCATGATTGCTTAAATTCACAAATGCTGAATTTACAAATATTGAGGAGATGGTGTTAACAGAACAGTAACTTAATTAAAAATTAAATGCCAAATATAGTTCTTAACTTTAAAGTAGTTTCTTAAAAATATAATCACAAATATCATATACTGATTGATTAAGATACAAGATTTTCATTTTAATTTCTGGAATTATCATAAAATTTCTATCATCAAATGATTGTTAAAATGCTTACTTTTTATTCATTGATATCTTGAAATAGAATAATTGCAATATTAAAATATAAGAATAAAATTGTTCTATATCAGTGGTTTTCAATCTTTTCATAAATGTGTACTACCAAACTCAAAAATTTCAGTAGCACCAATAAAACTATGTCTCATATACAAATAGGAAATCAAGATTATACATGTACCACTAATTATATCTCACACACCATCAGTGGTATGCATACCACAGGTTGAGAACCACTGTTCTATATAAATTATTCATCATTTTGAAAAAATCTTTTAATAAAAATGAAAATTTTAAATATAAATAAAAAAATATTTTGATATTATTGTATTTTTATAGAAAATTTGTGGCTCTCCATGTTTACATACTCCTAGGGTTTGCAGATCACACTTTGAGAAATGTTGTAACATGATACACTTTGAGAAATGTTGTAACATGATTAATATGATACAGAATGCATCATATTAATATAATTAAGTATAATAATTATTTGAAATATATTTTCAGACAAAATTGTTTATTTAGAATCAAAAATAACATTATTATTAATATTCATTAAATATGGGAAAGTTTAAAAGTGCTTTTGCATTAAAGGTTTAAAAAATGTTTTCTGAATTATTAATATTTTAATAATTAAAGTACATAACACAGTTTACCTTTGATTTAAGTCCTCATAAGAATCAAACACTCATTAGACAGAAATATAGTTTATTTAAAATAGAGATTACATGAACTGAAATGTTTTCAGCATAAAAAAAACCATTATCAGTTAATTACAGTTACAGTAAATTTAAAATACATTCTAAACAGTGATAAATTCAAAAACAAGCATTCTTGAGAGATTTAAAATGCCAAATGGTTAAGTCAAAGTTCGAATATATAGTGGTACTCTATTATAATGTGGGTTTGCGGGGTGGTGATCCAACCCGCATTATAAGACAACCATGCTATAACTGACGGCTTCTCTTATTCTCTAATTTAGTGATTCTAAATTAGAGAAAGCTGTCCAATTTATCCAAGAAGATTCATAATCTTCCTTCTTCTGCAATCCATCCTCGTATTGTTCCTTCCAGAATATCCAACATCCATTTTATTTGTGCTTTTGAGACACCACTTTTCACTCGATCTATTATGTTTAGTTTCTCCTTAATGGTATATGATTTTCTTTTATTGTTTGTTATTGTCCATTAAATAAATTTTATTAAAACAATAATAAAAGAAGTGGGAGTTTTTGTAAAACTCGCTAAAGTCATGAAACAGCCACCAAAACAACACATACATCAAATACGGACTCCCACTATAAATAACGTTTCGTTTGCTTATAATAATGCCATAACTTATTTCTTATTTTCTGAAAATGGTATGTAAATTAAATTTATATACAGTAATACCCCAAAGTTATGTGATAGGTGGGACCGACGGTCAGGTAAGTCGAGGTACAACTTTGCATATAAATATATATAAATTTTGTTTAATTAGACCAAGGACTAACAAAAATACTAATTTAGAAGAAAAATATTTAATAAAATTGCAGTTCTTTATCGATACGGAAAGGACGTGTCCAAGAGTTACTTCGAAACCTTGAGACAGTTTGCCATGCCCAAGATTCTCAAAAAGACTGAACAAGATAAAAACAGCACTTGGACAGTATCAACAGTTCTCTTCAATAATTACCAAGAAAGAAATTCAAGCCACCTGTCTTGTGCTCCTCCCCATATTGGGAATCTCCGACCGAAGAAAAGTCACATTCAGAAGTGTTCATCTTGTTTGTTGAAAGGATTGAATTTAATTTTTTTTGCTGCATCAGGTATTTATCCTCTCTGAACGGACAGTCGAATTACTTTACAATGTACAAAATCTCTCTTTATTAAAGGAAACTATTGGTTATTTAAAACCGTAGCTCTGTGTTATTGTAGTTAAAAGCTTCATTACCTATCCTTACTCACATTGCACCACATACCACGTTAGGCCTAAAGCCTGTTCAGTACCGTCGTTCTACACATTGAAGATAGTGGGCGGCAGTGTTGCTAAACAAAAAAATCAAGAACCGCATAAGTCCGAGTTCATGTAAGTTGGGGTATTACTGTATATAAATTGTAAAATTACATAAATAAAAATTAAAAGCATATGTTCTGTATGATTTCTATCTACAAGGTAAGAGATAATTAATAATATCATAATGAAATATATATAAATACAATTTTGTATAATATTATAGTAGGTTTTATGACTTTTAATAATCACTATAAACAATTAACATAGATAACAAAATGAACAGCATAATCAGAAGAAAATTTTTCTCCTGATTATGCTGTTCTTTCCTATTTTTGTTGTCTATATCCATTTTGGAATTTATTAGGAAGTACATTATGAATAAAATGGACAGTTAACTGCTGATGTTGATGATAACCATTGTAACATTAATATCATAATCATTAGTGTGATACCAATATAAAATTGCAATACTAAACTATATATTATACAGTGTAACCTCTTTTTAACAATCTCACAGAAATTACAAGTTTTAGTTTGTTATAGAAGAACACCTGTCAGAAAGACAATTAGAGATGCTTAACAAATTTGATAGTGCAATATGACCATAAATTTTGATGTTCTATAGTGGGTTTGATTTGACATTAAGTAAAACAAGTAACATTAGTTTGAAAGTTTTTAATTTATAGAAGCTTGTTATTTTTTCTGAACAGTAATCTTACATTTCTTTCATAATTGATAACAAAACTGATAATGTAATTACAATTTTGTGAAGATTATAAAAAACAGTTTCATTCTGAAAAATGTTGAATTTTTAACCACTTAAAGTCCGTTGCCATGTATACATGTCATGTGTAAAAACATCTGTCGTCTATTGCCATGTATAAACGTCATTTAAGTAGAACGTTTTTAATAAATTACTTTCTCCTAATGTATAAAAGTTTCTTGAGATGTAATTACTTCATCTTTTTTGCTTATTGTTATTACTTTTGAATGTTAGTTAATAAAAATTTTTTTATTTTTTTAATTGTGTATTAGATTTATAAGTCATCAGTAACCATCTCAAGGCATGACTAATCATTGTTATAAGTTTTTCTTTCACAAATTCCTTTGGATAATCTTTTAAACCTAAATAAAATTTAAGATTTTATTTCAACCAATTATCAAAAGGTGTCCATTTTATTACAAACAGTTGTTCAAGATACAAGATAGAGAGGTGTCCAGGATATAGATGTTTGGACATATAGTAAAATATAGGCTTTTGTCCAGTTCCAGGAAAAGTCATTCAACATAGAGAGATGTCCAACTTGACAGGTTTTACTGTATTATGATTACTATATGTCAATATTTGAAATGAACTTTCATTTCTGAATAATGATATGCATTTAGAGTGGGTCGAATACAATAAGTTCATACTAGTTTAAAATTTTTCCAATCTTTATTAAAGGTCTCAAAAATAGTATCATAAAAGAGTAAGTCTGAGTTAGATATTTAAATATAATTTGTTATATAGATAATATCTTTCAGTGAGAAAGTGTGGAATTGCAGACCAAAATGCAATTATTAAAGAATTTTTAATGAATTTAAAAAAATTTAGAATTTTCTGAACATTTTGGTTTTTTCCAATGCATTCATAAGATTTTGGAATGCATGAAAAGCAATAAAAAAAATACTAAGAGTAGATGCTTGAAGGAAAATAATCTGGAGAATGAAGTTGACAATTACTAAAGATATTTTTGGCTATTGTCTATACTCTTGTAGATAATAAATATTTGAGGTTAGAAGGACAAGTTCTGGAGAGAACTGAAATATACGCTGAAGGAATTTTATAACAATAAGCAACTAATTGTGATTGATGATATGAATGGAAAGGTTTGGAAGAATTGGCTAGGAGATATGGTGATAGAATAACAATGGAGAGCAACTCTTGAGGTCTATACCAAAAGAGAAAGTTGTTTGTCATAACACTTTTGTCAAGCACAAGACTAGCCATCAACATATCTGGAAAGACTATGAGAAAGATCAGAAAAGTAGTTTGACTTGGCTTTTGTTTGCTTCAGTCTCTTGTGATGAAAGATTATGAGTTTAAGAATAATGAAAGCTACAGATGTTGTTTATTGATTTCAGTGATAAATTTTCTGAATGAATGGAAAAATGAAAGTATGGATATGTATGAAATTGGAGAATCTGCAGGTAAAACAATACTGTGTAAAAAACATGTACAATAAATGAAATCATGCATTATGTGGAAGATACATGATACACTTTAAGGAATGCATGATGCATATTGTGAAAGAGATAGTTGGTGAATCAAGAATAGAAAGGAAGAAGAGATATATATATGGTGGTATAAGTGGGCAGAAAAGAAAAGAGCCTAATTGAGTATATTAAGTGGAAGTGTGAGTGTAGAATATAAATGCATGTTCATAGATGAAAAAGATAGATGATGATGAGAGAGAGGGGATAGATACACCAAAATGATTTTTAAGAGACTAAAAAATGTTTTGAAAGTGTGTGTGAAATTTTGAGGAGAAATAAATTTGGTGTGTAAGATAAGGATGACATTTGATTTGAGAATATTTCAATGAACTTTTGATGGATATAATGGATGAATGTTGAGCATATAAAGAAAAGTAATCAGTGTAGAAGAATTTGTGAATATGATTGGTTTGTTGAAATATTGGTAAAATAATTAAGATGGCTATGTATTAGCTGGTTCCAATACTAATTTAACAGAGTGAATCCTTGTTGTGGTATGAAAGGCATAGTAAGCATTTGATTGCAATGAAAATGAGATATTGGGTTTAGCTAGAATGATGAGAAATGATTTTCTTTCAAATGACAAATTACAAAAGGAATGGGATAAAAAAGGAGTATGACTGATGTTAGTATATAAGTCAACTTTAATATGATTTGGTCATATGGAGCAAATGAATGAGAGTGATTACTAAAGAATATTTATGTGGACATGTAGATGATAAATGTGGAAAAGGAAGACAGAGGAAAGAGTTGCAAAAACAAGTGAATGAATTTCTGAGAGTGATTATATTTGAGATTTAAAAAAGCATAATTGTATGAAGAAGAACTATTTATAATCTGTAAGAATAAAAATGCATAATATTGTTTTGATTAGTTTGTGTTTATTTTTTCTTTTAATCTGATTATCATATTCTGTTTTTGAGTCTGTTTATCATATCAACGAGGCTAGATAAATTATCTCTTAAGAGGGATGTGAACATGCCTATATCAATTATCTCTTAAGAGGAATATGAGCATGCTAATATTTTTGTTAATCTACTTTCCAAAATGAAAGAAGATTAATAAGATCATCATGTCTGTGTCTATCCCTCCATTAATAACTTTTGAACCAATTAGATTTTCATGAAATTTGGTAGTTGATATTCTGGCATTAAATGATACCTCAACAATACATTGTTTAATCCTACAGAATGGCATTTGATTTTTGTCAAAATTGTTAAGCAGAATAAGTAACCCATTTGTTTTTTCTGCACTGCTAACACTTAATGCCATCTATTGTCAACAATATAAAACAAAATTTTGATAAAAATAAAATACCATAACTGTAAGATTAAAGATGCTGTGTTAAGATGTCTTTTAATGGTAAAATATCACTATCAAATTTTATGAAAATTTACTAAGTGGTTCAAAAGTTATTAGTGGAGGAACATAGGCAGACAACAAAATAGATATCATCATATCTGTCTTGCTATCAGATATGTCTCCTTTTGTATTATATATATATTATATAGTGTAGTATAATGTCATGATGACACAAAAAGATATAAATTGGAATACTGGAAAGGATCACACAATTGATACATTGCTTTTTATTATCTATTTGTGTTAAATTAATGCTTTTAAATGATTTTGTTTAAATAAATAATAATTTCACATGATTTTCATATATATTTTTCAATTTTTGTTAATGATTCAAGTACATATTTCAAAAATATGAGTCACAAATTTTCAAAAACTCAAAATCAAAGTTTAATCTGTTAAAATTTTTTGTTAAACATTGATTAAATGAAATGCAATATAATCAGTTAAATAAATTGAATAATTATAAAATTTTTTGTAGAACCTATAAAAATATTTTATCAGTAATAATTGATTCAATTATAATGTAAAATGTAAAATATGTAATGAAACTTTATATTTTGAAATATTTGTATACTGTATCAAAGTGCTGTTATATTTAAAATATATTTAACTGGTATTTAGTTTTCAAAACTTATGAGAAATGGTTTCATTCTGTTTTTATTTAATTTTTATTTGCTTTTCTTATTTATAATTTACTGTTATTGCATTAATAATTTACTAATATTTATATATTTTTTTACAGCTTTTGAAACCTTTATATCAGAAAATGACAGCAGATAGAATGCTTATGCAATTCCAACAAAATGGTAATAATACATTTTATGTGCCAGAATCATCTAATGGAAAGATAAAAAGGACATGATCCATTGTTTTAATTAAGTAATGGCAATACCATTCTAACCTTGCCTTTATCCCTCAGGGGGAGCATTTTGCTCAAAGGTTCAGTTATCTGAGCCTGAATCCTGTAAAAAAAAGACTATGGATTAAAAAAGGAGTTTTGTGTTCCTTCCAGTCCATTCATAAAAAACCCGCCAATTATTCCTGTTCCTTCATTGATTAATTCTGTTTTAATCCCTTTTTATACGAGACTAACTTCATCAGTAAGGATTTTTTGGGTACTTACTAATTCAGTTTAACTGTTAACAAGTCAGTGAATCATAATACTCTAAAATATTTTACATCTAATAAATAAAACTATGCAATTGTGTTGTTATACTTTTGATGTATCCATTCAAACCATTTTTCTTTTTATTTTATTGAAAAACACAGATCCGATAATATTGATACAAAATTTGTTTGAAAGTGTTATGTACTCAAAACTCAAATATAAAATTGTCCTTATGTATTTATCAGGTATGTTGAAATCTACTGTTAATTTATTTTTTCAGTAGAAAACTAATGTTTATCCCAATTCATTTCATATGAGTCAATTCATAAATGGCAATACACATTTTAATGTATATTGGAAGGATTGCATATCAACGGAACTTTTATTATTGTGGGTGAAAAATTTACCACCAGTGCCTCTAATAAAAACTAAAAACAAGACAGAAAGTGTCTAAATTGACATTATTTTTGTAATAATGGTCATCAGAGTACAAAAACATTAAATGGCTTCCACGTGTTTTTGCAGGAAATTCTTGTTGCTATTGCTATATAGATATATACAGTGGTCACATCTAAAGTAATTTAAAGGTTATGTGAAATATTTAACTGTACAGTTTAAAGTTTATTACCGAATGAAACTGCCATGTTTTTGTCTTATATGCTAAATGTTTTATTTGTATACATGCCTATATACAGTATACAATATAATATGCATCAAAATTTGATTACCAATAAAGATAAAGAAAAGGATATTGTAAATTTTATTGCGTTGTGAAAGATTTTCAAATTGCTGCTATTTGAAGAAAAGACGTCTTATAAAAATTATTTAAATATATAAAGAAATTGGTTTTTAATATTGTAAAATTATAATTTTAAAATAAAATCTGTCCACATATTTGTGACATATTTATATTCATAAGTGTATACACTCATGTTAGAGCTGAATCATTATGCATCTCACTGAAAATTTTTTTATAGTATTCAATGTAAAGTTAGTACTTGTTAAAAAATCTAATAGAATGTTGGCATTAATTGAATTGTTAGTACAGTTATTGTACCTCATTAATTGCCTTTATGAGTTTGTTTGTTGAATTGGGAATTAAAGTTTGAAATAAATTTTTGTATTGTTAAATTTTGTAATTTTACGTATTTCTGTCTAAATATAATTTTTTTCAGCCATCTAGAATAAAGACACACTGTAAATTTAAAATATATATTTGAATATGACTTCAAAAATTCAAATTTTTGCCAGCATCAAATAATCTTATTGTTTGATACTGTCAAAATGAAATTGTAAGTTGAACTTAAGAGAAAAGATATATAAGCATTAACCTTAATGTTTTAGAGGTAATGAAAATACTAAAAATATAATATTTATAGATAAATCTCAGAGTGAGAGGATTAAACTAACAGAATAACTTAATTCCAGTTTCAAATATTCTTTCATTTTGCACAATGAGACAGAACATTGAATTATATCTTAAAATAATAGTACAAACTGATTACTTATATAGTGTACTCAATGTAGATTTTGGCAGCAGCAGTAATTTTATAATTAGAGTTTAATTCCACCAATATACATTAGAAAAACAATCATTTATTGAGATATATATCTGCATCTATCAAATAAGATTGCCATCTATACGCGAGTGTCAACTTTTTTTCCCATTTTCAAATAGTAACTTGATATAGTTGTCATGTTTCATTATTAATGATTTAGACTGCAGTTTCTCACCAATACTCTATTTATTAAACTCTAATTTCTCATGATTCAAGCTTTTTATTCAATTCTTGGTTAGAGCAATTTCCAGCGTATTCCAGTTTTAAGTAGTGTTACTGCACATTGTTGGCTGGACTAGATATGGTGGAAACATATTTTACATTAGAAGGATCCAGGTTCTAATCTCTCATTATCTTTTTTTTACTGTAATCTAACCCGCTACACCCTGCTATAAAACAATCGTTCCTTAGCATATACCCCCAAAAAATTTATGAATAAAATGTTTTTCTTCTCTTTCACATTCCTCTTTGAAGAATAAAAACTTATTTTTATACAAGAACTGTACGTTTGGAACACAAAATATTCAAATGGCGAGAACTAGCGCAATCACAAAATTAATTCAATTTCAAATCAAAATCGAAAATAGCCTGCGTATCGTCCTTTCATGACAAACTAACGAAATTGCATTTATGACTAATTTTAACAAAGTACAGTATTTAACAATAATTGCATTTTGTGTGTATTGTATGTCCTTAGTATGGATTTACAAAAATTAATGAAAATGTTTTATGTTGAAAAAGAGTAAACGTAATTTTCTAAGGGCCGTTTGCACGACTTTCGGTTTAATCTGCAGAATAGCTATTCTGTAGAATAACTCTAACCCATTCGAAAATCTAAAGATTAAGTACAGAGTGTTGCCGTGTTATATGAGGGTTTCTGAAATTTTCAAATCGTGTTGGAGCGAAACAGTATTGTAGGAGAACGTGTTATAGGAGGGATATCTGTATATAAAGCATCACGATTCGGATCTAGAGGCCGAAATGGAATGTGAAAAAAGTTCGTATATAAAGCGATTCATAAGTTACCACTGTATCTATTCACAGTTTTATATTTCATAAATTATAACAAGTTTAATCAAAATGAAAAAATTGAATAAAAATTATATATATACTATACATTACATTTTTATATAACTTAAAGTTTGACAGATGACATAATAACATTTTTTAAAAATTATATGATACTACTTATATGTGTGGTAGATTTATGCGCATTATATCCCCCTAAGTTATAACAGTTAAGAGGCTTCTCAAATACATTTAATATATTTTTTAATCGAATCATAAGGCCTCTTGTAATGTGTGACTCTAAGCTCTAGCTTGTATAGCATTTTCTGAACGAAAAATTTCAAATGAGTAATAAATTTTTTAATCTATTTTTAAGTCAATTTTACAGAATAAATATTTATAAGGCTTCTTGTAATGTGTGACCCTAAGCTCTAGCTTGTATAGCATTTTCTGAACGAAAACTTTCAAATGAGTAATAAATTTTTTAATCTATTTTTAAGTCAATTTTACAGAATAAATATTTAGAAGAAAAACTAAATAAACGTATATAATATTTTTTATTTTTACTATTGTTTCTATATTTTAGGAATTTTAGGTCGAAATTTTTATAAGGAAAGAAAAAGCAGAATCGTTTGGTTGTTTTCAAATTTTAAAATATTTCTGGAATACATTGATATCTTTAATTATTTTTATTAATGTGATAATTTTACATTAAATCATTTATAATATTTTATATAAATAAATTCATTCATATTTAAGTGAACATTACAAATATACTCATGATTCAGCCTCGCTAAAACATACGAAAAATAACGGATAAAGAAAAAAGAGAGCGAGAGAGAATAACGAGATTTTATTTTTTTAAGTAACCTGTATTAATGACGACATAGAATATCAAAAGGTCATATAAGCTGTAGATCAGCAAAGCAATAAGTTCAGTAACCTCAAGCAACTGAAGGTAAGTTAGATTTTATATAATGCATAATCAAATACAGTTATTATTAATACAAAATTATAAAATTTACATCAATGCTTTTTTTAATAAAATTTTTATTATAATATATAAGAAAATAAATATATTTACATTTAAATTCGTTCAATTTTATAATAATAAAATATTGAATGAATACAAACTATTTTGAAATAAATTCCGTTCCATAACATTGGTCTTAACAGATATGACGAAACCTACATAAGCTTCACCAGAAGAAACTTATCTCAAAGACTAAAATACATAAAGATAACATAATAAAAGGTTCAATAGCTACAACATTACTAATAAAAACCTTAGAACAAAATATTAACATCTATTGATACAGCCAAAATTATACAGAAAATTAATAATGATGAAGATTACATAGCCAAAGCTTTGGCTATGTAATCTTCATCGTGATTATGTGCATATTCAACATCGGCAAAACGGACGTCTTCATTAACATGAAGGAACCGGAAGTGCTCTCCAGTGCCTGGAATGGCTCAACGCTCATCTCTAGTGACTTGTTTATTTTCTTTTTCTATTATCTAACAGTTGAAGATGATCCTTCAATGGGTCAAAACATTTCTATTTAATTCTCGTCTTTTTTCTGCTAAGTGCTTCATTTTTGTTGTATTTTAATACAAAAGTTACAAATATTTTTTGTAAAAATTATGATAAATGCTAAGAGATACATGCAGAAAAAATTTTTAAATAAAAACTAATAGGAAGTATTTTAATTTTCTCCTTTTAATTCTGATCTTATCCACTCCAGGGCTCCAGAAATGCAGAATTCTGTCCTATATGCCCAACGCTAACATTGTACTTGTATATAAAATTATTAAATTAAAAATTATCATCATAAAAATTTAAATGGGGACACCAAATTTATTTCTAGTCCCAAATGTTTTCAATTATCACTATTGAATTGATATAGTATTAGCCTCTCATGTAGACTACACAAAGTATTTTAATTCCTAAAAATCTGGGACAGAAATCTAATGTTTGTCAATCATAACAAGAAAACTATTGTATAATAGATCTGGATATTGAACAAAAGAAATACAATTTATATAGGTATAATATTGTTTAAAATATTATTGAATCTGAATATTGCTGTATGTGTATAATGATTTTCTAATTATATATTAACAAATACTGTAATAATAAATTATAAAGTTAGATATAATAAAATGATAATATAAAAAAATGAATGTGAATTACAAAACACTAATTTTTTTATCTAATATTTAATTTTATAATACATAAATTTTATGATTTTAAAATATTAAATAAATATTCAATATCATTTTGACTTTTCTTTTTTATCTTCTTCAATAATGTAATTCAAAAGTTCCCTTAAATTTTTAAATTCTGTTCTACCCTGAGGTTCTGATTTTGTAATTCTGGGAAGCATTGATCCTATTTTCTGTCTAAATTCTTGTAACTGAAAGAAGCCAAAACTATTAATTTAATCTTTATAATTTAAACATTTGAAAACAAGTATTTTTTACATATTTGAATTTTATATATTGTACCCACAAACACAAACAAACAAACACACACACACAATTGATCCACTGCAGTCTGACACTGCAAACTGTCGTGCCGCCCAGGTGAAATTTTCATATCACAATGTGTGAGAAAGAGAAACTGATGTAAATAAATTGTCAGTCGCTATTCGTTCTTTGTTCAGGCTTATAGTTGGACTAATTTTTAAGTTCAGTACAATAGTGTAAAATAGTGTTTTTACTGTGTTTGTCTTTACATAATGTCACAAATCAGAAAAAGTGAAAAACAAAAACACAAGATATTGACTGTGGTCGAAAAGGCAGAAATAATTAAGAAACTTAACTTGGGAGAAAATTTTAATGATTTGGCTACGTTTTATAATATTGGACAAGTCACCATTTATGACATTAAAAAAATTGGGGTAAAATTGACGGGTTTCTGAAAGATTTGAACAGCAAAGCAGTGACAGCAAAGTCTTAATAAACGGAGCATATTTGTTTGTGTAATTCCATTTTTTTCATTGAACATCCAATAATCCGACAAGCCCCGGAACCATATGCGTCAGATTATGGAGATTCATATATATATATAAAATAGTCTGTGTCTGTGTATGTCTGTGTCTAATTGCATGTTAAAAACTAAACGAATTTATTTAAATTAAATTTTTTAATTAAAATTATTGAATTTGTTATCCAAATAGATAAAAATACATAATGAAATGATATATTTGTTATCATTTTCTTAAAATAGAACAGTTTTTTGACATCAAAGAGTTATGTTTTTAATTGAAATTAGAATACAGAGAGTCCACAACTTACAACAGTCTAACTTATGACAATGATTATTTAAAATGAAAATCCATACTTAGATGGCCACAATCAATAATTTTGCAATAGTGATAGGCAATCGACCAAATGGCTGAGATTTTGCCAGGATGGAAATGTTGTATTTCCACTATGCAGTATTTGTATTTAATTTCAAGTCTCATACATCCAGATTATTTAGGTGTCCAGGCTTGACCCATTCAATATCATCCTAAATGAATGGAATTCAGATTCATGTTTCTAAAAAATTTTTGATGGACCTGGCTAAGATATTGATTCACTTACTTTAAATTCCTATTGGCTCTACAACAGATGTGGGTAGTTCATAGTTGGGCTTGATTATTTGAGAAAAGTTGGAATATCTCAAAAGGAATATAAATTATCTGGTGGCAGTCACTTTTAGAGCCCACCACAGTGGGTAACTATCAACATCCATAGTGGGGTCAACTGAAAGGTTGAAAGATGGGGTTCAACACGCTGGGCCTGGATCTTTCCCAAAAAACTGAAGGTGTGGGACTTGGATTTGAACCCAGATCCTCCAAAATATTAAGCAAATGCATTACCATATGTTTGTGATTGGGTTTGGAATGAATACCATTATGTAATAGTTAGTTAGCCAATGATTACGAAATGGCATTAAAAAGTATAATTATAAGTCGAACATAAGGACTTGACTAACATGAAACCAAGTATTTTAAGGGATGTATGCCATCTTATAGCCTACAATTCCTATTACACTTTTGAAAGAAAATATTATAAACAAAAGAAAGGGGTCCCGATTGGAGGCCCCCTGGCAGGGGTGATGGCGGAATTAGTCGTTAGGCACAAAGAAGCTCAAATAACAGATGAAATATACCAAAATATAAAACTGTACATACGGTATATAGATGACATATGTGTTATATGGAAAAACAAAGATATGAACTCGGAAATCATAGAAACCTTAACAGATAAGACGTTGGGTCTTTCTTTAAAAATAGAACAGTGTGAAAAAAGAGAATTTCATTACTTAGATGTAAATGTACTTATAGAAGGAGGAGAATATTATACAAGTATATATAAAAAACCTACTTATGTACCAGTTATGATACCGGCATGGTCCCAAGATCCTATGAACTATAAACTAGCTTCGTTTAGGGCGTTGTTTCGCAGAATACATACGCATTGTATGAGGTATAGTGACAAAAATAAAGAGTATGAATATATCATTATGCAAGGCAAAAAACATGGTTATAAATATAAGACGATGAAAAGAATATATGACGAGGTTACTAGAGCAATGGCTACTAATAATATGCAGACTGAGACTCAACACCACAACCAGCTGTGTCAGGAACAGCGGCCATACCCTATAATATACGACCAGCTAACACAGAGAACAATAAGGCGCATAACTAAGGGAGGTCCATACAAACCCATATATAAAAGGAAAAATAGTATATTCTCCGCTATAAGGAATGACAAGGACCCGATTAATTACCAGAGAAAAGCAGGAATATATGCGATCCCTATGTACAACAACACTACACAGAAGCATGAGGAGTACATAGGTAAGACAAAAAGATCATTAAACACAAGAATTGCGGAACACAAAATGGACATAAGAACAGCTAGACTAAATACCGCCCTTGCAGTTAGAGCATATGAACAAGACGTAATGATACAATGGGAAAATGCGAAAGTCGTAAAGAGTGTCCTGAACAACATCGGTGCTAGCACAGCTGAAGCGTTAGAAGTTGAAAAAAGAAGGCTAAAAATGAATGTTGTCAACGATAACGACCCTAAAAACCTCCCGACAGCATGGCGATGGTGCGCCAGATATAATATGTAATGAGATCGTAACATTATATAAAAAACGATATAATAGCGAGAACGGATGAATATATCGTATATTATTAAATAAACCTAATGGAGCGTAATATCTGCATATAATAGTTATATATTAATAAACCTTGGGAATCTAAAAAGAAACTTTTAAAAAGCAAAAAACGGAAGTTATGACAAAATTTTAAAGAGCGATACGTTCTAGAAGAAATTGAATCGTTCGAAAACGACTACAATAAGAATATCTATGTAGAATACTGAAGAGGGTCTCCTAGAAAGGCCGAAAACGTTTTATAAAGAAAAATTTGGATCCTGTAATAGAGCTGTAAGTAAAATATAGTCATATTTCCTTTGTCATACTTTTGCGTTTGATACCACAGAAATTGAGTACATCTCTATCTTGCTCGGCAAGACTTAGTTGAAGGAAGGCTTGACTGATATCTCCAATTACAGCATATTTACCTAATCGAAAACGTAATAAAACTGCAAGGATCTCTGGGAGTAGATTGGGACTAGGCTCTAGTATATCGTTTAAAGATGGTGAGTTTGGTTCATGAGATAAAGCATCGAAAACTATTTGCCATGCCACTAATCCATTTTTATTTTTCTTGACGATTTGATGTGGTAGATAATGTTTTCAGTTTGTCGGATGTGGAAGATGGAGCAATTTCAATCTGACCTTTGTCGATGTAGTCTTGCATGTGAGATATATAGATGTTTTTTAGGCGAGGGTTGGCATGGAGACGATTTCGTAAAGAATGAAGTGGATGGTTGGCTGTAACATAGTTATTTGATGGCACTGATCCTTTCCAGAGTAATCCAACAACTCATCTCCCATTTGCAATGTTATAAGATTTGTCAGACTGGTTGAGTATTCTGTAATCATTTTTAGACATTGTGAGTATTTGAGTTTCCCTAATTCCAAGTATATCCAAGTTCCAGAGTGTGTGTACCTGTTCGTTTAAATCTGGATCTTCTCTCGGCAATAATGTGGTTTACTATAGTGTCGTAAGTCAGGACATATTGCACAGTTCTGGATGAACGACTGCTGGTGAGGATCCAACCAAAAATGGATGGCAATAAAGCATGAGAACTATATAGGTGTATTGGTTCATCAGTCTTTACAATTTCCCAGTAGTGATCAGTACCATTGATTATATCATAGTATTTCATTGTATACCATTATCTTGATCCGCTAATTTGATGCAACAGATGTGAATTTGTGTGTACCTGTTCGTTTAAATCTGGATCTTCTCTCGGCAATAATGTGGTTTACTATAGTGTCGTAAGTCAGGACATATTGCACAGTTCTGGATGAACGACTGCTGGTGAGGATCCAACCAAAAATGGATGGCAATAAAGCATGAGAACTATATAGGTGTATTGGTTCATCAGTCTTTACAATTTCCCAGTAGTGATCAGTACCATTGATTATATCATAGTATTTCATTGTATACCATTATCTTGATCCGCTAATTTGATGCAACAGATGTGAATTATGTTTGCGATGTACTTAGGTGAACTAAGATGGGAAGTATATGTATTGTTACTTTCGTATGCTTTAATTGTAACCTTTTGTTTATTGTGTATACTAGAAATGGAGAACTGGATAACTCTTCGGATGATAATATTGGTCAAATCAGCTTCAAATGTGTGCACAGATAGGTTGGCATGTTCTAAACTGATAACACTAAACTTCTTGAATTTTTTGAGTAATCAGAGAGCTTTCGACTTCGACACTTAAAAATGACATTAGACTGCTGCTATCTCCATCCAATATATTTTCTCGTTGTGAATAGGCGATCCATTGTGTAATGATATCCAATGGGAACACTAAGTATTTTTAGGGCCAAAACTCTTCCGTAGGCATCTCCATTTTCTCCCAAAGCTGGCAATGCTTCGAGACGTTTGTTACACTGAATATAAACTTCATTGAGTGACACTGGAATGGAGTTTTAAGAATACCAAAAAATCTAAATGAGCTTGTACAATTCTGTCCTTATTTCCGTAATGCTTTAGCAGTATGTTTTTCACAGTTTCGTAAGTTTCACCACAAATGCTGATACCATCAATTAATCATTTAGGTTCTCCTTCCAAATATCCACATAGAAATACATGTTTATGAATCTATGATAGTTCTGAATTGGAATTGATAGATGACACATATTGTTCCCAGAAACACTGCCATTCTTCAATGTCTCCGCAAAACGGCTCCAGTTTTATAGTATGTAATTTTATATATGGATGTTTCTATGAGGAATAATTTGCCTCAGTATAAAAATTCTGAGGTTTAGGTGCATTGACAGGAGCATGCACATTTTGGACATCATTTTCTTAAAAAGTTGGTGGTATACATTTTTTCCAGTCTTGAATAAGTTTTTTCCCTTTACTGATAGCATGCTCACAGTTATCAATATATTCCTCACATTTCTCTGTGTCAACAGCATAGTCTGCATCAGGCAACAAAATATGGATTTCATCATCTAACTGTTTGAGCTCAAGTAGAGATTTATTAAGTCTATTGATATAATGTTCTATATCTTCAAGTAAAAAATATTGTCATTTACAGAGTTTATATAAGAATAATAAAATTAGTAGCAATACCTCTTACCGTTGTTCTTTTTCATTTTAGCAGTGCTGTAGGGTCACTCTGACTAGCACCATGTTGAATTCCTGAAGTTGTAGTGAAGAAGGACCATTTAAAAGAAATAAAAAGATATACAGTACCTATGTGAGTCAGGGTCCCGTCGCTACAATCTCTGTCAAACTGTAAATTTCATAAGTCGGGTTTTTCGGCACCATATAAAGCATGAACATATAAATAGGACACAACAGAACGAGAGTATCAGTATTTTGTACTTTATTCTCAGGATTCTCTAGATTCTCTCTGAACCACTTCGTTAGAAGCGTACAACAAGATAAATAAACATTCAAGTTGGCATGGGTGTCCCCGTGCAAATGCCGAGATAGCACACCCATCACAGTAGATGTTAATTCCAGATGTCAATCCCCAACAGTTAGTTTGAATTAAGTTATCAAAAGATAATTTTGGTAGTGGCCACTTTTAAAGCCCCATGGACTGTCTAACATCTATGATGGGATCAACTGGAAGGTTGAAGGACAGGGTCCAGTGAGCCTGGACTCTTCTTGAAAAATGATATGTGAGACTCGGAACTGAACTCAAATCCTTCAGAGTGATAAATGACTGCTTTACCATTAGTAATTGTTAGACCCTCCAAGTGTCACGCGATTCACGGGACAGTCCCGCATTTCTTGAAGAATCCCGCCGTCCCGCCCGCAACAGTCAAATGTCATGCTTTTAGGCCGTTTCGTTTTTTTGTTTTTTTTTTTTTACTGGTGATAAATTTGATAAAATATTTAGTAAACATTTGTCTTATACAGTTTAATATTGATGTTGGTAGGTAGTATATGATGAATTTATTGACTATAAAATCATAATCATAACATTTCCGCACGATATTGAAATGAGCATCAAATGTGATTCTGGAACTATAGATGTACTAAAGATGGATTTGCTATGGTTCTTACTTTCAAAACAATTCAAGCCATCTGGGAATCTACAATTCAAAAATCTCAGTAAGATTGCTATATTAATATTGGCACTACCCCATTCAAATGCTGATTCAGAAACGGTTTTTTTCTATCATTAAAAAGATCAAGACAGACAGCTCAAGCACACTGAACAATGAAACACTATCAAACTTAGCAGTGCGCAAAGATAAATTCTTTAAAGAAGCATATTTTAACATGCAGATTAGCAATAGCTGATTTACATTTTGTTAGTGAACTATGTGGATATATAATAAAGCACATACTAATTCGAAAGATTGAATGTACATAGATTATACATCAAAAAATGAAATTGATTATACATCAATGATTTGTCCAGCAAATGACTTGTATGTCCAGCATTTTGACTCATTGTGTCCAGCAAATGAAGTGTGAGACCTTGGAGGGTCTAAATTGTGTTTTCCTGAACTTTTTGCTTTCTTGAAATTCCCTTTCAGAAATTCTTGATTCCAGAATTGACATATTCTACAAAAACTGTTTAGTTAAAAAAAGACCTATTTTAATAAGGATAAAAATGAAGTGAGGTTGAAAAAAATCATGCAAAATTAAAACAAAAAATATTGAGTTGTCTTATATTTGTTTTTTATTTAATCTTTTAATTATATAGAAAAAATAGATCACATTTCAATAATGTTGAAAAAATAATAGTATTTGTTTTGCAATTATCGACAATTTTTATTAAAACAACTTTTCAATACACACAAACAGTTTTGGTTTATCTGCTGAATGGGGGTACTTGTTTATCTGCCTGTGTTTGGATACGAAAATTTCAGAAAAATAGAATTTTTGTGCCCAATCTAATGTAATGTATACAAGCTTTTTAGCCTATATGACTACTTATTTTTTACACATCACATCTATATTTGAATATCTAAACCAATAGATATATCTTTTAGAAAAAATTTAAGACCCTTCTATTTTGGCTATATAATTTTTTAAGAGAACTCTATCATCTCTGGTCATTGGGTGAAGGTGGGATTTTTGGGGAATGATTGAAAGCTGATTATCCACTCATATCTTCTGATACACTTCCCTATATATCATAGACATAGTAGATGTCAATATTACTCTGACAAAGTGCTGAATGGATTAGAAACCAGATATTTGTTTTGATTTTGCTTATGTAAATATCACCATAAATCTGCCTATGTCACAATATGGCAGCATATTAAAATTGCAATAAAATGAATGATTTTTGTATACTTTATTGATCTTTCTGTTATTTTAGGTTTTGCATGTCTATTTTAATTTGTGGTTAATTTCAGATAATTTTTCTTCTTGAAATATAAAGTTAGTAGAAGTGATTTATCTGCTTAGTTTATTGACTTGAAAACACTGTAGAGCCAAAATAATTAATGTAACAGTATGAAATTTTTCAAATACAAATTCACAGAATTTTTTTAATTCCAGATTCTCTAAGAATTTTTCTTGAAAATTAGGAATCCTGAAATAAAAAGAACAAAAATTCTCCAGAATCAGGAATTGAGATTTTCTTGTAAATCTCGAGATTTCTTGCGACAGGCTTCTGGAACATAATCACTATTTACTATGCAGCTGATGCAAGAAATTTGGATATAGGAAAATTTGTATAATTTTGTAATAAGCATTTCATCTTTGTTTTTATATAGTGTTTTCTTTAGTTTTATCCATATAAAATTCTGGTAGGCACAAAATACACAGTTCCTTCATTTTAAAGAATAAACAGCATTTATTCAACATTACTGTAATTACTACTTTTTAAAGGCTGAATATTCTGAGATCTAGTTGTTGCAGAACATTTAAGAGTAAACACCATCTAGCACTATCTGCAGTAAAGTAAAACTTTATTTCATAAAAATTCTACAAATGCTTTCAGTTTATAACCATCTTCAGGCGGATTTCCAAAAATAACGAAAATCGAAGGAATGTAAGAGTTGCTATGGCAATCTTTGATTCTTAGAACATGTGCGTTTTAAAACGTTTGAATTAGTACAATTTAAAATAACTACAGTTACATGCATTTCTTTAAAATTAATTAAAGAAACATAAAAATATTAATATACATAATAAAATTAAAACAAAATTAAAGCAATAAAATAAACTGAAAATTGAAGATAGATCTTAATATGTGACGTCACTTCCGCAGGTTTTGTGACCTAGTACTCCTCTGGGTTAACAAGATCTTTTACTTGAGCAATTAATTGACTGGCGGTCTTTGTGCTTTAGTTAAGGCAAACCTCCATGCCTGTGATGGTTCCCAGGCCATTCTGTCATTTACCAAGTTTTCTCTATCCTTTCTGCGAAAAATTTCCAAAGATTCCGTGATAATTGGCTGCATGTGAGGAAGGACAGTTTTGATTACTTTTATCTCATCCCATAGAATTTCAAAGTCTTTGCTAAAGGCTTCCTGCGCTAGAGAGGTGGACGTTTTAGTTGCTTGATGTCCTTCTTGTGTTCTTCAACCCTCTTACATACTGGTCTGAGGTTACGCCTATATATGCAGCTACATGGTGTAGCTGTACATCTTTCATGGGAATTTTATATACACCTGTGCATTCTGACTCTTTTAGTCTATCCTTTTCATTGCAGAGGATACTGAAGACTGTCGGGCCCCTTTTTGTGGCAATTCGCTTATTTTAACTCTTCGCTGTCTTTCATGGGAATTTTATATACACCTGTTCATTCTGACTCTTTTAGTCTATCCTTTTCATTGCGGAGGATACTGAAGACTGTCGGGCCCCTTTTTGTGGCAATTCGCTTATTTTAACTCTTCGCTATTTTTCTTATTACATTCAAGTCTTTCAGATGGTAAGGTACCAGTAGAAAGTGCTGTTCGACGCTCCCAGGGTTCTCGACTCTACTTGTGTTACCAGAGATTTTCTTCTTCACCTGGTTGAGTATTTACAAGAGGAAAGGTCTAGAGCAGCATTTCTCAAACTTTTTTATTCACAACCCCATTTTTCATTACGAAATTTTTCGCGACCCCAGGTAGTAAATATGAAATAAAACATACAAATACATAAATCATTTATGTCACTAAAAAGTTGAATCTATCTAGACATTGGACGGTAGCGATTTTTAGGCGCGGTATGACGTCAAAACCGCGCTGCTTTCGTCACGCGCGTATTTTTCGCCGCGGTTCCGTGCTAGTGGGAATCAACTTTTAGACGCAGTCATCAAGTTATGGTCGCAGTAGAGTCTCATTATTTTCATATTTAATCATATTTTACTTTGTTTAATATAATAAATTATTTATTTTACAAAGGCGTTATTTCTATTATATCCACGTATAACAGTAACCGATTAATTATTTTTTATGACAAAATGAATAGCTTACTGTTATTATCTAATATATACACTGTATTAAAAAATTACTTAACTAAATTCTTATTGTCGTATCCTAGTCCACTAAAGAAAGATCTTGACTAAAACCAAAAAATTTATTGAATAATAACTGGTTAGCCAAAACTTTCATGTAGACGGTATCGCATCTTTCTTAAACGTGTTTCAATTGATCCTTCCAATTTAATGATTTTAAAAGATGTAAAAATATATAATTCTAACTTTGAAGGGTAAATTCAAAAAATGTCTTAGACATAATACGACACTTATAAACGTTTGAATCGCATTATTGCCACGATTTACATTAGAATATGAAATTAATCAAATTGGCTTCTGAAAAATAAATTATTTATTATTCAATGGCCAAAAAAATTTTGTCATTTAGTGGTGTTAAGCCTAACTATTAAGGATATAAATAATTGAGTTAATCGAGTGTTTTGATACTAAAATTTAAAAAAAAAAATCAAAAAGTGGAGTTAATCGATTTGGTTTGTGAACGGCTCATTTAATGAATAATTCACATTGTTAAAATGGATATTATAATATATAATCAACAATACACTTTCAAATAATTACCAAGTTATTACTAAAGTAACAAGAATTCCAGTTATACATTTAAGCTTAATCAATAATTATGATCATGTTGAGGATAAAGATGATCATGCTGTTAAGGAATCTGAAGTTGAATGATGATGATAAAATAAGTAATAATCCTGTATCTTTGCTTATTAGTTTTTTACTGAATTTTATATTTCCATTGTATTAATAATAGCCTAATAGTTTTTAAAAAGTTTTCTTAAATTTACCGTTCTAAAATTGAGATGCGTCTTATAGTTGGTATAGTTGAACGAAAGATTTAGAGGCCGTACTCAAAGGTTTAGCCCATCGAAAAATGAAGAAGGAAATGATAAGGATAAAGGAAAGCTTAGAAAGAATTAAAGGTTTCTGCCAGAAGAAAGTGTGGCAGACCACTAGAGGAAAGAAGGCTAGAAACAACCAACAGTTTATTGAATTTTTCATAATACAATAAAATATAGAATAAATGTTTGACAATTAATAACAATATAGTTAAGTTAAATAAATCTAAGATTAACAATAAATAAAAACAATAGATTAACAATAAATAACAATAATAATAGTGTTAAGTAACATAAATAGAAAATTAACAATAAATAAATTAATGTAGAAGCAGGAAAGGTTTACACGTACTTTGCTATGAAATATTTATTAATCATCACAGTTTTACTGAATATTAATCATAAAATTCATGCAGAAACAGAAAATTTAGAGCCAAAGCTGAAACCTTGCCGTCAGAGTTGTAACGATAAATTACGTGACTGTAATTGCGATACAGATTGTGTAAGATATAATGATTGCTGTTTCGATGCTCCTATGGGAAATGAAACTATAAGAAATTTTATTTATGTATGTCAAAAAACCAAAGAAATGAAAGGAATATACGTTAAAAGAACTTGTAAAGAAGGATGGAATGATAGTAACATTTTATATAAATGTGAAGAACCAATAATTTCGGATAAAAATTGGCACATCCCGATATACAGTCGCAATACTTCCGTTACGTACCGAAATAAATATTGCGCGGAATGCAACGAAGATATTTCGGATTTAGTTAAGTGGAAATTGCAAGAAATTTGTCCTACTTTTGGAGATGAAAAATCAATATTGTATGATGGAGTAATCGACTGGTGGGGTGTATGGATTACACATGAAAGAAGATCAAGCTTTCATCCCTGTTTCTTGACAGCTTTTTTGCCTTCCGAATTGAAAGAGAAAAACTTCAGACAATGTATTCCGAAAGTTAAATTTTGGTGTCCTTCTGATTGGGAAGATGAATCAGTCGCCAAAAAATGTCAAACATATTATTCACCTATAAATCTAGATAAAGTTTATTATAACAACATTCATTGTGCTATATGTAACAAAGTTAATGTAACTGAAGAAACTTGTTTGGGAGTTTATTGAATGTAATTAATGAAATTCATTCTTCAAAAATATGGTAATTGGGATGACAAAAATATCAAATGTATAGATAAGTTTGAATTATAAAGATTAATTTATATTAAAAAACATATCTTAAATAAAGCATTTTATATTTAATAAACTGATTTTTTTTAGTTTTATAAATTTTATTTTAATTTAGTAAGAAATTAAAATAGTAAATTAATTTTTCTACTAGTTTTTCAACGATTCATCATTTACAGTGTTTCCATAAATGAAGTTATATTTTTTAATTTAATATAAAAAAAATCAAATTTTTTCTCCATACAGTGTTAAAGTTATCAACAGAACAAAATTCAGTAGATCTATTGAATTTTTTTTTGTTTGTTGATGAATTCTATATAGAAAAAAAAATGGGGCAAGAAAAATCAGTTTTTTTTTTATTTTGGTCATAAAGTCGTAAATATTCGCACAAAAAACAATCTATAAATTTTATCAAAAAGTTGTTGTTGATGAATTCTATATAAAAAAAAATGGGGCAAGAAAAATCAGTTTTTTTTTAATTTTGGTCATAAAGTCGTAAATATTCGCACAAAAAACAATCTATAAATTTTATCAAAAAAGCCATAATAAATGAGCTGAAGTGATTATTTAATAAGATTCAGAATTTAAAAACTTTTACAGTATGATAGTTTCTTCAGTAGGCAAGATGGATTAATGTTTATTTAACGAGTAAAAAAATTGATTTCCAGATTAATTGAAGAAAAAATTATTAAACAGCTGAAAAAACTACAAAATCGGATTAAAACAAACTTATTCGGGTATAAAATTAATTCTTACAATCCGTACTGAATTTATAATTCAAGAAACAGTTTTAATATTTTAATGTCATTAAAATCTATCAGAATTATAAGAAAGTTATGTTTAAAAACTAAAATTTTTTGAATAGATTGAAAATATAAGATTTTTGAGTAAAATGAGTCATGTAATCACTTTTTTTGTCAACAGATTTTTTGTGACATCACACTCCATTCTGGAAGAATACTATGTGGCGGGGCGAAAAAAGTTTTTCCACAAGCTGCCCACCCTTGTGGAGGACGAGGATCGATGGGCCGGACCCGGACCCGATGAAAATATTTTCAATGGGTGAAACAGGAGACTCGAACCTAGGTCCTCCAGTGTGGAAAGCCGAAGCGTTTGTGAATCACATTATCAATACATTTCATTCCATTTCTCCTATCTACTATTCATTCTCTATATCAGCGTTTCTCAAACTGTGGGTCGCGACCCAAAAGGGGGTTGCGAAGCGAAATGCTGGGTGTCGCAAAAATTAAATTCAAACACTTGAATTTCAGTTTATTATGTAATTTTACAAACGCCCAACATTTAACGTATGACAACATATGAATTTTCAGTGTAGTTGGCTGATTGTGTTCATCTTAATAAGTGTGTAAATGATTTATGTAGTTGTATGTTTTATTTTGACATTTGTGAAATTACATATAAATTGAAATTCAAGTATTTGAATTTAATTTTTGCGACCCCAGCATTTCCGGTGTATACAATTTGGGGTCGCAAAAAATCTCGTAATGAAAAATGGGGTCGTGAATGAAAAAAGTTTGAGAAATGTTGGTATAGACAATAAATCGGCGAGTGCGTATTTCGTTCGCCATGAAAAATCTATACTATACGGTATAGTTTAAAGCGCTTGTGAATCCTAATTAAACTTCGGAATTAGCATAAAATCAGCAATGTCTTAGCATTTTAACCACATATGGGCAACCCCCGTCCCTCTACTTCTTTTGATCCGGTCCTGATCCATTTCAGCGAAGTTGGTTGGATCATGGTGGAAGAAAACATGGTGTGTTCTATTATAGTCTTTTCAACTAAAGAACTTTCAAGGCCGAATTCTAGTATACTTAAAGGTGTTTATGCAAACGTCCCTGTTTTCGAAAATTTTTGGAGGATATCGCTTATGCTATTCCAAGTATGCAGCTGTACCAATCTACTTAATGTCCGTCCACGAAAGCCGCGCCGCGCCTAGCTAAGGTGGATGAGTCCAAACGCGAAAGGGAGAATCGCAGTCGGTATAAGAGTTAACTATAGTCGATACGATGCAAAACGGATCACAATAGAGAATTTATTACCATTTTCGATTTGATGTTTGATTTAAAAACATAGTAGGGTAAAAACGGGAGAGTGGCGCGACGGGAGAGACGACGCAGTATATTCACATTCGAGAGCCAAGATGGCATTATGGAAATGATTATGGAATACTGTAACTGCCATTCATTTTTTTAACAGCGTAGACGCTGATATGCTTTATTTAAGGATAATTAAAAATCCATATTAAGGTAAAACCGAGAGAGATTGCGCACCTTTTTTTGTTTACTGATAAAATTATTATTAGTCATAATCAAAAACTTTTATTATTCAAAATAACTTATGTGGAACCATATGCACAAAGTTTTTTCAACTTTTGGGAAATGTCCTCAATTTTGTGGATTTTTGTGTTGAAAATTAATGTAATTCCAGTTTATGGAATTTTTTCGGTTTTGGAATGTATCTCATTACATTCTATAGTAATTTTACCTCAAATTACTAAGTTTTGAATTATGAACTAATATGGGGGAGTCTGTTATCTTGCGTTTGAAAACATCCATGTGCGATGCCGTCATTCCTAATTTGTCACTGGACTCGTTCAGTTAGCGCACGCGTACTTGCGTCGATGGTCGCGGCTAAGCTGGATGGACAGTACTATAAAATCCTAATTGAATACAAAATACAACTTACAGTATGGCAGTAATTGATGATATAAATTTAAAATTGAACAAATTAATCCACTCATTTGTCAGAATCATGAAAAATCCCAAAAATACTTCATTGGAGGAGAAATATAAAATTTTAAAATGCAAAACAAAACTGTGTACGAAACAACAAAAATTGTGATGTTAAACTAGTAGAAAAAATTAGATGGTGCTATAATCAATCTGTTTAAAAATAATGTATCTCAAGGACAGTTAAAAAATATTGAATACGTGTATGTACGTACAAAGTGTAGACTTGAGTAACAAAAATATTTTAATTGTCATCATGTCTAACATCGGTTTTTTTTTTTAATTTTGCCTTTTGTTAATATCTGATACTTTAATCGATTATGAACAAGACGGACTTTTTTTAACTTTAAAAATCGCCCTCCGTCTTATAAGCTCAAAGCGGTAATACAGTACATGCAAAAACCAAGAAGCCAGCAAACAAACGATATTTGAGCCGCTCACTTGCCAAATCGATTAACTCCACAAAAATAGTAGAGAAAAATGATAAAATAATATAAATTGTTTTTTAAAATTCCCTTTAAATATAAATTCAAATCAAAAATATATAGTTTTTTAAAATTCCCTTTAAAATATAAATTCAAATAAACATTGTCTTTTTAAAATTTCCTTTAAAATATAAATTCAAATAAACATTGTAGAATATATTACTACAAGTGTAGCTTCTATCTAACGACATATAAAATGCATGAGATAGTATATCCTTGAGTAATCGTTATTTTTATCATAATTTTTGTGTAACTGATGGAGTTAATCGTTTGGCAAGTGAAAAGAAAAAATAATAATAATACCATCGAATTGAATTTTGAAAATATTTTTAAAAATAAGTTAATGCAGTATATATTTCAAATGTTAAAAAAAGTTGGGTTGCTAGACAATGTCAGAACAAGGCCGAACGCAGAGTTAAGATGGCTCCCACTATCCGCCACGGAAAGCGGAACGCTCAAAAACCGTCGCAATAAATGCGGGGAAATTTCGCTTGCGGATTCCCACAGTCGAGGAAAGCTTCGCTTTCCCCAAGAATCTTAGTGCCGTTCCCATGATTCATTTCGTGTAAAACAAAATGGTTGTTAACAGCTGCAGTAAATAAGGAAATTGAAACAAAATCGAGGAAGGGAAAATGCTGGATCGAAAATATTTATAAGAAGAAATACGAACAATGTTTCTATGCAATTTGATCAGTGAGATGAGATTTAATAACAAAGAATCCCGCCATCTTGACTGTTAAGATTGCCAACAATTCAACGTCGCAAAATGCATGGATTTCATTGGTGGATGTTAATGCTAGTTTGTAATAAGCTTGATAGGTTGTTTTATTATCCTTGTTTTTAATAACGATAGCAGATCCTACTTTATCAATATTTTTTGAACCAGCAGTATATATTTTGATACCGGTAAGTTGATGTTCACAGTCGCGAAAAAGCTGAATCTATCTAGACATTGGACGGTAGCGATTTTTAGGCGCGGTATGACGTCAAAACTTGCGCTGCTTTTGTCACGTACATAAATTAGTGCGTGTTTCCTTATAGATGCGTCTTATAAGCAGATAAATAGGGTAACTTGTAAACGATGTTTTCTCATAGGATTTGGAGTGCACCTAAATTAGTGCGTTGCTGTTATACTCAATAGTACGAAACAAATAACTAAGATTAGTAAATAATTGCGATGAATTGAAGGTGTTTGTCAAAGTGACATTCAGTTCTAACAGCCAAAAGAAACTGATACAAATGATTCTTTAATAGTAATATTATTAAAGGATCACAGTCTATCCACGATCTAATAGTAAGATTATATAGGAGCTCTGCATGCGCAAAGCTCCTAATATAGTCTTATTATTAAAGGGATCATTGGTGTCCCTGCAAAGTAGAGTATACCTCGACTTACTCTATATATTTTCTATTGTATTAAATTTAACAAAACACAATGCTCAGTTAACGTTTCACAAATGAAGTCCAGACACAAAACTGGATATTGCCAGTATTCGAAATCATTGTATATACCCTTTGAATTTTATTCATCAGTCATTGGACTTACAACTGCATCATAACTATAAATTAAGAATTGCCTATAATTTATCATTATCAAATATCTTAGTTTGTTTTTATGTCCATTATTATTTATGAAGTTAAGTATAAGACTACATTAGTTCGATATGCCATAATTTAGCAAAATCATAGTTCTTAAAAATTATGAAGATTCTTCAGTATTCAAAAAGAGCAATTTATGCACGCAAAAAGATAGAAATATGGGATTTTTATGAATGAAATTTAAAAAGAAAATCACAGGAAAGATAAAATATGTAAAATAATGTTTTCAATGAAATTTATCATTTTTTAATGAAATTTATCTACCATTAGTAGATAATCGTTTTCCCTCCTATAAGCTCCAACAATGATTACATTTTCTTTAAGCCCTATATCCCTCAGACTATTCTACGGATGTGATGATCATGTAGCAGGCAACAACTAAATTCGTCCTTCCTTCAATAATAATTAGACTGGAAAGTGGCTCATCTACTAACAAAAAAGAATCTGTTGGTGTGGTCGGATTCATCTAAATACAGTGGATATCGATTAATTGGGACACGTTGGAACTAATCCATTTTGGCCCAATTAAGCGTCTGCCACAATTAAACGAACTAATAATAAATTCTAAAATAAAATATGTAATACATAGACAAATAAATAAATAGGTAAAAAATAATAATAATTAGGTATTATTTTAATATTTTATTAAAATAGATACCTAATTATTAGTTTTTTGGATCTCTTCTGACTTCGCCTTCAACACTGGATTGCTGATTATTCACCCCTCTCATAGCTAACTCTAGAAAACCATTTGACGTAATACTTCTTCGAGTTCTAGATCCTTTCCATTACACTTTCTTTTGGATCTTCCTGGAATTTTTTTTACGCAATTGATTTTCTTATTGTAGAAGACGCGCTATGGTAGATTTTGGTACATCAGTTATATCAGCGAGTCTACGATAGCTTGTATTAAATGGCTGGCTTTTAATTTTATTCAACAAAGCAATTTTACTTGAAAGTTTAAAATCATTTCTTGGTATCTTGGCAAAGATTTAAAAATTTTAAATAAAATCGACACTTGTAAATAAATATCGCTAGATGCATTATATTGTAACGGTAGTCGGTAGACACTGAAGCAGTCGCTGGTTGATATATTTTCGAAAAATCCCTAAAATATATCAAAAATTCCTCTTCTGTTACTGCCCCAATTAAGTGTTTAAATTATGTATTAGTTTATTAGTTTGGTTTCCGTTTTTTGAGATGCCCAAAAAAGCGGCTGTCCCAATTAACCGGGTGGTCCAATTAAGCGGAATCGACTGTATAAGTTTAACATGCGACCTGCTCGCAAATAGTTATCATCATTATTAATTTATATAGGCTATGATAATCATCTAATGGATTAATTTTAAATGTTTTCTCAAACCGTACGAAATTTTATAATTTATATAATTAATAAAAATTTTTTCGGGTCCGATAATCGCCTTTATAATTTAAATAACGACTGATGATTTTGAAGCTACAATGTTCGGCATAGTTTGTCCTGTAAAGTCGTTGAGCCGCATTAAAAATACATAATCACTTTTTATTTAAATAATGGAGAAGAAAATAATCGGCTATTAGGGATTAAAGAGAGCAGATGATGATAATTGATGATTTTGAAATACACATTATCACCAACATTACCGCATTAACAAACGAAATCAAAGAATGATGATAGAATTAACTATTTACATAATGTAGTTAACAATGATTACGATTTTATATGTTTTGCATAATTCATGATTTCATAATACATAATGATTTTCAATTTTTGCATAAATTTATTTTTAACGGTAGTATCTATGAAACTGCACTTTATATATATTTGTAAAGTAGTAGAGAAAATTCAATACATATCTGTCTGCTGTAAAAATTAAGAATTTTAAGATATATCTTATTAAAACGAACTATTTGTGAAACTATATTTTAATTTAGTTAAATTTTAAGAAAAATTTTAGTTTTATATTTAGGAATTATTGAAAAGTTATGCAATCATTGGTGGAATCATCTGTTGTTAATAGTCTTAATGGCCAAATTAATACACATTGGTTGGTTTGAATTTCTTATGTTTCTACAGTAAGTTGTTAAGAAACTCTATTATAAATAATTATGAAGTCATTCCGTAAAAATTTGTATTTCAGTAACGGTAAATGTCAACAATAGGCCTACTTAGAAAAACAAGAGTACTTTAAATCAGCGCTTCTCAAACTTTTTTCATTCATGACATTTTTCGCGACCCCAGGTATTAAATATGAAATAAAACGTACTGTACAAGTACATAAATCATTTACACACTTATTAAGATGAACACAATCAACCAACTACACTGAAAATTCATATGTTGAAATACGTTAAATATTGGGCGTTTGTAAAATTACATATAAACTGAAATTCAAGTGTTTGAATTTAATTTTTGCGACCCCATTTGGGATTGCGAAAATATACTACAAACTATGGATCGCGACCCCAATTGAGGTCGCGACCAGAGCTAGATTTGCATTTTTGGGAGCCCTAGGACGAGCAAGGCTTTGGGCCCCTAAAAGTTCAAATCAGCTATGTCTAATTTTAAAGGCTTCTTATAACTTATAAGGAATCTTTAAAATTTTCTAGCAGTTTAATAAAAACCCATTTTTCTTAGTAAAAGTTTATAAAAGTTGAAAACTGATTGATAGTTTTGGGGCCCCTAGAATAGCGTGGGGCCCTAGGACGCAGCCTAGTTGGCCTATAGGTAAATCCGGCCCTGGTCGCGACCCATAGTTTGAGAAGCACTGCTTTAAATAATGATTTATTAGACTGAATTATAACTTTTGTGTTAATTTGCATTTGAGTAATTGAATGCTATGCTTTAAATTTTTAAATAAAGGTGTGAAAAAAATAAAAAAAATAAACTTTTGTGTTAATTTGCATTTGAGTAATTGAATGCTATGCTTTAAATTTTTAAATAATTCTTAGTAATCAAAATAATATCTTAAAATTGCTAATTGTGAAAATAATTATTATTAAATAAAAGCTTTATAACATAATTATATTTTCTGAAAATATGTTTTCGAGAGCAAATAAAATTTAAATATGAATAAAGCTTTTGATGAGTAATGTTACAGCTATTTTTAATAGAAAATAAATATTCGAATGGATTTATTTTTCACCACAAGACATAGATGTTCTTGATTAAATATTAGCATAGTCTTTATCTGTCAACCGTTTAAAAATGACGGAAATTCGAGTTTGAGCTTTTCCTTTAATAACTATTGAATTATTTACTATAATTTTTATGGCATTCAGTATAAAATTGTCGACAAGTTTTAATCCCACATCTTTGATCATTCCAAAATGGCGAGTTTTGCTCTTCATTATATATTTGTGCATAAAATCTTAAGATAGTAATAATATAATAGGTGTATATGATAATTAAATGGAATTTGATAATATTCGGAAATCTCAAATTTAATAGATCGCATAATTTTAATAATTAATTAATTAAATTTACGAACTGAATGGATGTTTTTCTAAAAAATTCGAAATGGATTTACTTTAAGTAGAATTGGAATATTTTCTTACAACTGTAACCAACAAATTTATGCGTTTTGTAATACTGACAATTTATTGGAAATATTATTATATGCTGAGCATGCATTTGGCAAGAACAAATTTACATTAAAAACTGAAAATATACTACATAGCGATCATAGAATATTCAGTCAAATTCGGCACCAATAGTGATACTCATTTCGTCTCCTACGATCAAAGTTTCGTGATACCACAAATTCGTATCCAGTACAACTGGAAAATATATTAAAAATTTTATTACTTTTAGTTCATAAAAATGACGATATTTATTTAAAAAACAGAAATAATTTTCTTTTTATTAGACATAAAGAAACTTAACTAATTTCTCCCGGTTCGACGACAGCTTCTAATGTTTTACAAGTGAAATAACATTCAGAAACTGGTTCTAGTATCCACTTTTTCCTGCCTTTGATTTGAGCTTGCCACGAAGGATAGTTTACTTTATCAATCTTTAAAAGGACATTTAAATTATTAAAATGTTTAGCAGATTTTTTTTAATATTAAGATATACTTACGTGCATATGAGCCCCGTATCCCGGACTTCCCATGAATATCCAATCCATTCTAGTTGTCTCCGAATGCTGAGGTAAGAAGTAAGGACGTTGATAATGTTTCCTTAACAAATTAGCTACACTCGGATCGCAGTTGCCCCTGAATCGGAAGTGATTTGTTTAATTATACAGCACTTTATTTTTAAGTAGTAAATTAACTTAAAAGTTAAAAACACGTTCGAGTGGAAAATTAAAATTTATTTTCACTCAACGCTCTTCCAATTCGCATAATTGTTTTCTATAATTGAATCTGTTAGTTGTAATTATAGAGTATTCAGTTTGAAAAGGCAAATTCTGTTTTCTTGTTTAGTATCGACAGAAATTTATTGTTTTGAAGATAGAAGATAAAAGACTTTCCTTTATCTCGTTTTAGCAGTCTCTGTACTATTCGTGAATATGATTGACGCGCTGTCTAAACTCTCAAAACGCTGTTAAACATCATTTGTATGTATACTTCTATTGATATTATATCTTAAACAATCTAAATGCTGGTAAAAATATTATAAGAACACTTATAAAACAAACTCTTTTTTGATAGAATAAAACTTGCGTTAGCAGGATTAAAATTCAGGTAACATCTCTGTATTCAATTTTATCGGAAATCATTTTGGTTCAAGTTATTGATATTGTATATCTTAGTCATCTAAGTAAAATAATCATACTTACCATCCAACATACCAAGGATCTGTACCTTTCGACATGGAGGCTCTATCTTGAGACATCTCAAACACTTGGCCTAGATTTTTAAAATCTGTCTTGTACGGAAAAAATTGGCAATCTAGTTTAATATTACTTAATGCGGGACTATTTTCTTTGTATATTGATTTAAAGAAGTCAAAACTGAATACGTGAGGAGCGGTCCAGTTTTCGGTTGCATCCGATACAATGATTGGTATTCCGGTGTAAGCATACCTGGAAAATATACATTGATACATATCAATAATCGATATGAGATAGTTATGCAAAGTCCTGCTTTAAAAATTAACTAGAGAGTCTCTTATCGATTAATAACTTTAACAAAACGGTTGCAAATGTAAGAAAACGATTAATATTGACTTACATTTCTTCGAAGTGTTGCGATGAAATGCGCGAAACGCGCTGAATTTCCGTTAAACTAGAACAGTGCGAACATCCCCAAGGAGGCAGGAACATGTGCTGAACCTTTGGTGGCATGTCTATCGTGCACATTTCATTCCTCTCGTCAATATTCTCTAAATAGAACCATAACTTGCTAAATCCTTCTTTCGTGTATAATTCGTAATAAACGCCGATTCCGATCAAACACGCAAGACTAGCTATTAAAATTCGGCGAATGCGACAGCCATCGTAACTTTTCGGTTTTTTTATTAACTTTAAAGAAGGTAAATTCTCCAACTGCTGATGTGTTATGTCGAGATTTCTAGCTTTAATTAAGATTTGGTTGAAGAGAGTTTCCGGATCGCGACCTTCTAGCCCACTTCCCATTTTAAAAGTGACTAAACGCCTACTATCATCCCGTACCACCTGGTGGACACTACTGCATACGAATAGACAAATTTTAGTTCAAAAAGCGGACCCATAAACTAAATAAAAGATATTGTTCAGAACCATCTGACTGTAAACTGAAAATATTCGTGTGTCATCTTTGTTTTCACTCTAAGGTTAAAATATTATAGATTTTTTTCTCTTCCCTTTTTTATAACAGATATTATGCGAACAACTTTAAAATTCATAATGTAATTGCATCTTTATCAGATGATTGTTTATATTTAGATATAAAATACAGTATTAATTTAGCAATTTCATCTTTTATTTTCATCTGAATAGCTATTAAATAACACAATTTTACGGTGATTAATATTATAGTCATAAAGTTATATTGTATGTATAAAAATAATAAAAAAATAAATAAAGAAGTATACTAGGATTATAAAATTAATTTTTATAACTGTTTTTCACTCTTTAATAAATCATTACATTATTCAAAGTACATTCAAATCTTCTGAATGATCACAAATCTTGTACTTTAAAAATTAATTCCTTAAATATATAAATTTGTTAAAGACTTAATAAAACTACCCGTTCTATATGATGCTTTTTATAAACGATCGGATTTGTTATCTTGTCATAATAAGTAAGTAAAAAAGACATAGATAAACTGTTAGACATTATTACTGTTTACAATCCATTATCTATCGAATGAAATCATTTTTTTAACAGAGTTACTAAGTCTATATTTACTGTAGTTTGTAAAACATGATAACATAAATTCGGTATTGATTTTACGTCATATTTTAACAGGACCATTTGAAAATTTCATTTCCGTGTCGTATAATTCGAATTTTTTTCTTCTGTTTTTCCGAACAGGACACTGAAATATGTAGCACTTATTTCCTTTGATAGCTTCGAATAATGTCTTCAAACTAAGAAATGGCAACGTTTTTGTATAAATTCTGCAAAAGAAAATAAAAAATAATTTATTATTTTATATATTATATTTTTTAATAGGAAGTATTGTTAGTTAAAATAACAAAACTGCATCACAATCAATGCTAAAATATTGGCCACAGTTCTACGATGATGCAACAAAAGCTATTTTAGGCACCGAAAGTTAAGAAAGAAAAAAAAACAATATAATTATGATTAAGTCGATTTTAAAAAAATCTCTACATTTTATATTGAAGCGTGTAGATTTAAGCACATGTTATAGTCAAATAATTAACAATAATGCGTGTGCCCTTGCTTTGAATTTATACACTAACCTTGTTATTAATGATTCGTGCTTTCTGTTCATCGATAACCCGAATAATATAAAGTATTGTCTACTTTCAAACACGAATGTTTATTTATATACATTTTGAAAATTTCTATCACATCAAAAATATAAAAGTATAATTTACATTATTTTAAAGAAAGATTTGATATAAATTTGCTATGTGAAAATTTTATATTTTTACTTAAAAAATGTTAATAACTATATAAATTATTATTAATCCAATCAAGATCATTATGCTGTGATATACTTTTGATACTAATTAGAATTTTTTTTTATAAAATTTGTAGAAATACTCGGTTAGTAAAAATGGTGCAACTTCTAAAACCATTTTAAAATGGCGGATATTCAATTTTTCGGATTCTCGCTTAATACCTTTTGAACTATTTGATAGATTTAATAGGATATCCGCGATACGGAAGATGATTTTGACGATATATTTTTAATGGTTAAAATAATAAGATTTGTTTAAAATGAAAAAAAAAAAAATAGTTTAAAATTATTAAAAAAAGTTTATACGACTCACTTGTTAATAAATTGATATAATATTTTCTGAATGGAATTTCCTTTCTTTTTTCGACCTTGACGTGCCGACTGACAAATAAATTTTTTCAAGCAGTTTGGATCGTCCAAATTTAAAGTTTCATTTTGTCCAACATGCCGACGTTGCCTATTTAAAGCTAGTTTTTCATTGTCTTTAACAGAATCGGAAGCAGGGGAAATTCTTTTCGTTGGAATTAATATATATTTTGGCATCAATGAAGCCAGAAATAAAGCAGCTGGAAAAAGTCCAAGAAGAATGCTTAACGATTCATCTTCCTGAAACTTCCGTCTTAAGTATGAAAAAGAACTACCTCTATTATAATTACTATAGACGTTATCTTGATTGTTATATAGAGATCCTTCGTTTCCAAACAGTTGTGGAGAAGGTAACGGATAGTTTATTCTTTTGGGATCGAAATTACTTTGTAAAGAATGTGCGTAATTCATTTTTACTGGAGAATTGAAATTATTATAAGGCAGCAATTGATTCGCAGAAGGAGAGATTTTCTTAAATGGAGACGAATTGATGTAAGGATGTACTGATATCTTCGAATTTTGAAACTGTGAGAAATTTATATTTTTCAATTTCTTCTGTTCATTGAATTGCATTTTACGTGAAATTGTTCCTGCATTTGTTTCTACAGCTTCTACGTGAACTATCCACATATAAAACAAAACGAATACACATTTATACATTCTGTCAGATCCTATAATATAAGGCATAACCAAATTATAAAATACTAACATAATTTTAAATGATTGAATTATCCAAGCAGATATCCCAAAAGTTTTTTAATTAAAAGAGTTATATACATACCGAGATAACCGTATTTCGCAGATATGCTGCTAAATCTCTCATTTATACTCTAGAATGACTACGGTTGAGTGAAACAATCGTGCATTGTTTCATCTTAAAGGAAGAAAATCATCCAGGCTTGGATCCTTCTCTGAGATCTAGTTAATGAAACTGTTATAAATATAATAATAAAATAATATTTGTAACTGTTTTAACTTAATTCCCTCGAATAAATAACAGAAAATTAATTTATGTAATTAAAAATACATTTTAAAACTAATTTAACTTCAATCGTTCGGCTAAAAATAAATTTAGAATTAAAAAAAATTTATATGCATTACAATATTTATAGATAAGAATCCTATAATCTGAAAAGCAACTTTTTTTATAATTATTTCTCCTTATTTTAAATTATTTAATTGATAAATATGTTGGCTAAAACAGTAAACGAGTTAGTAACGTAATAGTATCTAAAGCTTTCTGTCATGCATAACGTTTATTCATTAAAATGTGGATCAATTTAATATAGATCTAATCTAAATTGTTTATGTAGGTCAAATCATATTAAGATTTAATTAATAAGAATAAAATAAATTTTTTTTCGTGTATTATTAGTATTTTCTTAGTAAATTTCAATAATTTAACCATGAACTTATATGTGTTGCCTTATATAGAATATTTGCATGTTAAATGTATTCAGGGTTTAGGTTAGAATGGACTTCTCGCTTTTTTCTCTGAAAACTTTGATAAAAAAAATTTACTGTACGTTGTTATTATATTTTCTATTTTGTCTTTCGTCATCTCTATAATATCGATAGCCAGTGAAAAGTTGAGGCAATAATATAGGTCGGTGGTGTTCAACCAGTCGATCGAGGAGCGATTTTTGGTCGTTCTCTTGTTTATTCCTTTCAAGTTAATTCCTCCTTACAAATTTAATTCAAACTGAAAATAATAACTTATTTATTATTATTTTGTATTATTTTTTAATTCTCTTTAAGTGTATTTTTATTGTTTATCTATTTTTCGCTAAAATTGTCAAATAATTTTCTTATCATTTAGAAGTATACACATGAAAAGTTTCCAATATTAAATGATAGTGCGCAAAAAATTCTATTGTGTTTCGGATCGACATACTTGTCAGAATCCGCTTTTTCAAATATATGAACTTCAAAAGAAAAAAATCAAGAAACCAAATTACAAATGATCATTTGGATGATTGTCTGCTATTGGCCACTTCTTCATATCAACCTGACTATGAAAATATTGTCAGCTCCAAACAATGCCAAATTTCACATTAACTTTTTTAATCAACCAGCATTTCCTGTAACTTATGAGATTGTAATCATTTTGTTTGTTTTTTCTAACTTTTGATTTTCTAAAATAGAAAAATAAATATTTTATTTCAATATATTTGTTTTATATGTAGAATTAAAATAATTAAAAGTGATAAATAAATTTTTAAATACACAAATAAAGTTTTTAGGGCTGGGAGAGTCCGTCCTCCGAAGTGAGTGAGTGCATTTAACTGCATAGTTGAACGTAATCAGATATCAGGTTGAGGGAACGTGAATATGATCTTTGTAAGAGAGTAGATCGCCGAATAAGTTAGAAAAGTAGCTCGCATAGTAAAGAAGGTTGAACACCTCTGATATAGGTAATCAGTAATTTTTGTTTGTTTTTTCTAACTTTTGATTTTCTAAAATAGAAAAATAAATATTTTATTTCAATATATTTGGGTTTTCCAAAATAGAGAAATAAATATTTTATTCCAATATATTTGTTTTATTATGTAGAATTAAAATAATTAAAAGTGATAAATAAATTTTTAAATACACAAATAAGGTTTTTAGGCTGGGAGAATCCGTCCTCCGAAGTGAGTGAGTGCATTTAACTGCATAGTTGAACGTAATCAGATATCAGGTTGAGGGAACGTGAATATGATCTTTGTAAGAGAGTAGATCGCGGAATAAGTTAGAAAAGTATAGAAAAGTAGCTCGCATAGTAAAGAAGGTTGAACACCTCTGATATAGGTAATCAGTAAAAAAGTGAGAGATCTTTGAAATTAGGGTCTTAATCACTTCATCCGCTTCATGATAGATTGTCATTTATTATTGAAAAATATCCATGTAGGATATTTTTCTATAATAAATGACAATAACTTTTAACCTCTTAGAAATTACAATTCCCAACCAAGTAAAACCGGTGAGATGTTTATAATAAAACATGTATGATACAATAACATGAATAACAATTTTATCTAACAAGTAAGATTAGCAAGGATGCCCAGCATTTATCGGGAATTTCAAATATATAAAGCAGTATGTGTGAGAACTCAATCATCAATTTGTTATAAAGATGTTGACACCTTTGCTAATAGTCCCTAATGAAAATAATTTTAATTAGTTTACGTGAATTTATAGTTTACATTAGTGTGAATTAAGATGGCAAATCAATCAAACACGGGATATTTTCGACAGCGACCACTTTTAGAGCCTAACATAAGCTCTAAAAGTGAGTTTGAAGTTTTAAAATGGGTTGAGCTCATGGTAGACTCCATTGGAAATTGGTAAAATGCTGTTCAATGGTCTTGGCATAGACCTCGTGGATTTATAGACTTTATGGATAAGTTTACAATAAACAATGCAGAAGTATCATTTGCCCATATACAGTTTTCATATAGCATTTGGAATCAATTGGTTGATCATTTTTCTTCTTTTCGATGATGATGTCATAATTACATTACTTATTTCTACGTCATCGTGAAGTCACACATCCATAGCTTTTTGTGATATTGTTACATCACGATGACGTGATATAACTCATTATAGCATTAGAAATCATTGGCTTTTTTGTGTTCAATTTTACCATTGATTTTACCAGTTGATTTAATCGGGATATTATGTCGCGATGGCGTTATCACAGTGTTGACTTGACGCTATAGTGATGACATTCCGTTACGTCATCGTGGAGATATACGACCAAAGAGTTTTATGATGTCATCCATTGTTATATCCAGGATTGCAAAGTCGGATGGCAAATGGTCTGACTCCGACTTCAAAGAAGCTTTTTTTTAAAAAAAAAGCTTTGGACCGCAGTTGGGAAACGCTGTTCTAGATGATCTTCACAAATTTTTTAAACAGTCAGAAAGTGCCGTCTTATAATTTAAAATCATAAAATTATTGTAACTCTTGAAGTTATAAATAATCAGAAATAGATACCATAAAAACTATGCAAAAATATAAATAACATTAATATAATCAATCCAAACTAATAACTAACTATAATTTGATGCGAACAGAAACTTGTTGAGATTTGTTTTATCATTTGCGACAGCGGTACACAATATTTACGTGTATGTGGTGTTATATCAATTTGAAATTACCCTTGTCTTTTTATTTACATTTTCCCAGAACTTTATGAATGCCTCTCGTATTTGCCGGTACCGGTACAGGCAATGATGAAAAGACAAGAAATTAATATAAATTTAATTATAATATTTTTTATATCAACACTTTAAAACATTGAAAATTCTATTATCAAATTTTTTAGAAATTTGAAAATCCGGGACTCTGAGCGAGGGACCTCGGACTGAGGCCCGAAAAACCAATGTCTGAGCTGGCTCGGATCTATATAATTGCTAGCTTCATGCTTGGTTCATATAGGCCCTACTAGATGCACAATAAAATCTTGTTTCTTTAAATTGGTCACGTGATACATCTTTTTTTGCATCTGCTATTGCTTTTTTGGCTGTTTATTCGCTAATTTTTCCTTCATTTGCCACCTCCCTTCATCAGCCATTTTTAGATATTTCCTGGTTGAACCATATAGTGGATGATTTAACCTAGTAGTGGATTTAATATGACGAATCCATCCATGGATGAATCAAAGCATTTATTCTGACAATTCTTTTAATGACTTATTGCTTTATAACATTTGGCGTTTCTTTCCTGACATTGATGGAGAACATAATGGCAAACTTTATATCCGATGTGTCTCGTTCCTAGTCCAAATTCGTGTGGGAATATGCCGAAATGTTCTCATTGTGAAGGTATGCACATTCCTCGATGTATTTTTCCCTATTCTTTTATTCTCGACTCTTCTTCTATATATTAATACCCGCCAGTTATTTTTGTTTTTAGCCTCAACTTAGGCTGAGACGAACTCTCGTGCGAAATTCGGGTTTAATTACCTCTGCGAAAACTTTTCGGTATGTGACCACCAAACGTCCTAAGTAACGGAAATCGACAAAGAAAAATGTGTTTTGGCATCGCCCTATAAACCAACATCTGATTTAAAAGTAGCCAACTCCCTATTAGAAGGTATATGTTCTCTGCTTGTTCAATTGCTCAAATAGTTTTTTTAATCTCTTTTTTTCCCTAGATTTTAACCTTGTTTTTTTGGGTGGTTACGATGGTTAAAGATGCCAGCATCAATCTGCAGTAAATATTTACTCGTACTGCAGTAAAATATCAAAGATTGATCCAACTTCCTTGGACTGCCGTCTCTCATAAGCCTATGCAAATTGGATGTCTAGATTTACACGTAGAGGTTTGTACCTACTTTTTATCCTATTATGATTATTTCATGTATATTTTTTATGCGTTTTATTCCCAATTTCAGATCGATGAAACAGTCTAAGGAGACGAAATACAACCGTGGCTGACTAATACTCGACCACACAATTATCATCTTCGCTGTTAATTGTTGTGAACCTAAAGAGGGCATGTACTGGCATGTAAGTAATTCCGTTTTATTGCATTTTGTATATTTTAATGGGGGTGATTCTAATTTTTTTTTTATTCCAAGTGATAAACAAGACACTGTCTTGTGGGTGTATAGGTACAGTCAGTCACATCATTTCCAACAGTGCACTAATGTATAAAGATTGAACTGTTTTCGAAATATACTGGACGGTCACGCATAATAAGCTGGGCAAGGGCATATATGTAATTTTTGAAATTAATTTATAAATTTCTTTTTAGAATTTTAAATCTTACTTTTAGTACTTTTTCAATTTCAGATTAATTTTGTGAATAATCTGGTATTATATAATTTCATGTCTTAAAAGTTCTTACCTTTGTCTAAAAAATATAATTGATCATCCAGACTTTAATAAATTCTAAGTAATTTGTTTAATAGCTCTCTGGATTCATTTGTAACCAGCAGGTGGGAGAGAGAGTTAACGGTTAATCATGGTCTCTTTAAGCTTGGTTCACACCTAGGTTGTAGAAAATTTACGATCGTAAGAACCAGATCGCTTCCATTGTTTATTGCGTAAAGAGTAAATAAGGATATTGTGCAATAAGCTGTGTACATTGTGTTTTACAGAGAACTCAAAGTAGAGGTTCAGAACAGCAGATGGACATGTTGTATAGTACTGCACATATACAGTACGTATACTATAGTGCAAAGTATACATTTTTTTTAGAAAGGTTAAGTTTGAATGCTAAATATAAATGTACAGTAGTGCCTTGGTTAACGACGGCCTCGGATAACGACGAGTGGATGTAAAAAAAAGTCTTGGTTAACGACTCCTGTTATGTGAACTTCCGACAAAATAGAGCTCTGTAAAACAGCTCGTCATCGGATTCGTTAGATCAGTTGTTAATCATTATTTTGGGTGCGTTCCAAACCTCAACAGACTATACTCTGCGACAAGTTAAGAATGAAGCACTGTGGAAGGTATGCGACCGATAACCTGTAAACACAGTAATCGCGATCTAGAGATAACGAGTGTGTTTACACCTTTATCCAACGTCGCGGAAAAAGTAGTTCCTACTAGATGATAAGATTTTAAAAGTTAGAGATTGTAATAAATCATTATCATCGTTGTTGTTTACTGGCAAATAAATTTTAGTGCTTTTCTAATGACACTAATGAAGTTATAACATTCATTATAAATTTTAGTACTTTCTAATGACGCTAATGAAGTTATAACATTCATTATTTCATCTTCACAACCAATGTTAGACACCGTCTTATCTCGATACTCAGCAAGTCGTTCCAGAAACATACTGGTGTTATTTCTGACGTCAAAACAGACTAATCATTGATGACTTACTATTCAGGTTTGGAACGCACCCTTAGTAATGAAAACAAATTATTTTTAAAAACAGACGTGCAACAGTTCACTAGTTTTTAGTTTCTTAAAGATGATTTCTAGACGATTATTATTTTAAATTCTGCGAATAAAGTCTGATTCTATTGTTTGTTTGTGTTATATATTACTTGACACCTGCGAGTGGTGTGACGTCGCAGTTTCGGATTCCATTAGAAGAAAAAGTCTGTCTGAGATCCTACAGTTCATATAGACAATAAATCGACGAGTGCGTGTCACTGTTCGTTCGCCATCAAAAGCAAAATCAAATCTCATCTGTATAATAATCGTTGAATCTATAAGCTGCTAATCAGTATTTACGGGTTCGTTTGTCAAAAAACTCTGAAGTGAGCCCAATTGTCCTTCTGGTGAAGATTGATAATTAAAAACTGTTTTCATGAACAATTCATTTTATTAATGTTAATATTTTTGTATCAAATATAATAAATAAATGATATTTTCCTTATTTTTAAGACATTTTAAATGAGCTTTATCTGCATTTTTAATATTTACTGTGGTTGTGGGAAGGAGCCGGGACGAATTAATCAATTTTCAATTAAATCTTATGGAGAATCGCATCTTGGATAACAACGGTAATCCGTTCCAGGATTGCCGTCGTTAACCAAGGCACCACTGTGCTGTATTTTGTTATTTAAATTTAATAAATTCGGAGTTCATTTTCATTTCTATACTATACGTGTTTCCGTTAAACTGCCAATCCCATTTAACAGCCAAAATCGTCCCCAAACGGATGGTGCCGTCTTATCAGGGTTTGATTGTATACTTAAAAATCTTATTTCGATTTCAAAAGTTTATTGAATATGTATAAGCATTCTGTTATTTAGTACTTTCTAATTTGATCATTAATATCATAATATTGTGTCTAATTTTAATTTAAATTATAATTTTTTAATGTTGATCATTTTTGGAATGAATATGAATAATAAACTAATTTTACAAAATCTTTATTTCATTTAAAATAGTTTATACAATAATACTTTTGAATTTCAAATACTATAAAAGTTCAAATCAAACTAGTAATTAAAATTTTTCAAATTTTTTAAATTAACAATTTTATTATAAAAATAAAATTTCGTAACAAACTATTTTAACAATTTTTTTAAATAATAAACAAGAAATATATCTGAACTTAAAAAATATTAAGATCTTTTTTATAATGAATAACTTATTTTGCAAAAAATGATTTACAATCATTTCTCTCTCAACTATAGATAATACATATAATTATAAAAATTAACTTTTACAAAATCTAATCTATTGTGAACGAAAGACTAGAAGTTAAAATGCGAAACGCTTCTTTTTTTTGTGCTATTAATATTTTAAATAAACTTCGCCCTACAATTCCGCTTTTGCATTATTAATATTCTAGATTTACAATAAATTGAAATAATTTTCTGTAGTTTTAATTTTCTGAAAAAAATTGGCAAAATTAAAATTGCATTATCTTTATTGTCTCAGAAATCAATTCCACAGAATCAATTGTATCATCAATGGATAACCATTACAAGTAATTTACATTTTGTTATTAACGAGTTGCCCAGCGCCAGTGGCGGACTGGAAAATTTTACCAGCCCTAGTAAACCCGTCCAATAAATATATTAATATGAATACATAAATTTTTTTGGAGGGGAGGGGAGTGAGTTAATTAACAGTTAAGGAATTGGAGTAATAAACATGTACATATAATGCATATAATAATTAAACATTAATAAATTATTCCTTACATAATTTATTTAAATTTCAAGAATGTTCACATATTTTACGTATACTTTCATTTTCTAATAGTGATGATAAACGTTTTTCAATTAAGCATAAATGGCACTAATAATTATTTTATGAGAAAGAATTTGTTATTTTTATTTGTTTTATTTAAATAAAATAAAAACAAAAATTTACATCGAGTTCTATATACTCGATGGTAGTTTTTAGAATTGAAAACTTTTGCTCTACATAGTTTTAAGAAATCATTTTGTGTTATATAAGTTCATAAATATTACCTAAACGCACTACTTCCTTTATGATTAAAAGCAATTTTCCAGCTCTAATGTGGGGTAAAAATGGATACAATTCCCTATATTATGCGAATAATTTACCTCACAGGATCGGGAATTGTGAACATTTGACTACTACTTGTTTTTTATTTATAATTTTGCTAATAAGGTCTTTTAAAAATTGTTCTTTTATTAAAATAACGGGAAATGTTTTATTATAATAATTTGAAATGTATATCTTTATCCAAGCCTTCGGACATTTAATACTTGTATTGTTTAGAAGCTTCAATTGGCCCCATTAGGTCCAGCCCACTGGGTAATTGCCCGGTGTCCCGGTTTGTCACTGTCCAGCGCAGCTCTAACACTTCTTGCTTATAATTTCTGACATACTAGACTGACTACTCTAATGATAAATCACCAGAAAAACATACCCACTGGCGGCCATATTGCAGTGCGAACCACGTGCAGCTGAGTTGGTTGCTGAATACATTTCTTATTATTTGTAGTGTATGTTTTTTGTTTTATTGTATTATTGGTATATATTATTTAGCGTATGTATATGAGTGAGCAAAAACGAGGTGACAGAAGGTAGGAAATATCTTTTACCTGGAGACAGAACCTTTCAAAATGAGGAAATATTATATTTTTATTATTTGGTATTAATTTGTCCGTGATTCCTTTCATAAAAAATAGGGAGAAAAAAGAAAAAAAAATTTACATAACTGAATCGGTAAATCGATAGCTTGTTTACGTTGAATAAATACATATTATTTTTATTAATAATAATCAAAATAGAATAAGAAATAATTAATATTGCAGTGTAAAACTTTGATAATTATTTTATATTAATTTAAATTTTACAAAACTTCTAAACGAATAACTACATTATTTTTATAAAAAAATTCAAATCCGAGTCCCATACCAGTTTTAATATATATTATTATACTTGATGGTCGCTTGCCAGCCCTTTAAAATGGTAAGGAGCCATCTGGAAACTTTCATTGACAGAACGATATAGAAAATTATTCAAATTTTATTGTAAATGTAGAAGAAAAATATTGTAAATATTAATACCTATTTATAAGGCAAGGTTTACTTAAATTATTAAAAGCACACAGTAAAAAGCGCTTCATATTTTAACTTCTAAAAGTTGAAGTTATGAATCGTAAGTCTGCCGCCATCTTGTTTAGGTTCTGACATACTGGATTGACTGCTCTAATGGTAAGTCACCAGGAAAAACGTAGCCACTGGCAGCCATATTGCAGGGCGAACTAAGTGCGTTGGGTTGGTCCCAGAATATAAGTTTGGTTAAGCCGCCATATCGTGCGATATATATACTGTATCTGGCGGCGGGTCACTTATAGAGCCCATCATAGGCTGGCCATCACCCATGATCAACTGGATGGTTGAAAGATGGGGTTCAGCAGGCCGGGCCGGACCTCTCCTGAAAAACTGGAGGTGTGGGACCCGGATCATCCAGGGTGGTAAACCGCAGCTTTATCACGCAGCTATCCGGCCGACGATATATCTGTATTAAGTTAATATCTACAGAAAATCATGCTTTTACAAAATAATGTCAAAATTTTAAGATATCTAAATTGCATTTTATGTTTTCACATATATGGATATTTGTATACTTATATAACTTTATCTAGCATACAGATTTGAAAGATTTAAGCATTTTACTTTTCATTGATTCTTATTGTTTTTGGGTTAAATTATTATTGTTGGTTTATTTAAGGAATTTTAAAATTAAAAAATTAGTGGTAATAAACTGATTATCAAGAGATAAAACTTCCTATCACCAACATTATATACCGATTTTAAAAACAGACTGATTAATAAATTTGAAAAAAAATCTAATGAAAAAAAGGCAAAAATCTGTTAACAAAGCTAGAATTTGGTGACAAAAAGCCTTTTTCGCTGCTTAGAAAAATGTGTTCATTGGCAGGGAAGCAGGTAATAGATAAATTTTTAAGACATTATTTTTGCAGAGACTACTTGCCAGTGCAAGAGCCATATTAGTAACTTAACATCAGCTAAGACAACCTTGACACTATAGCCATTATGGTAGATAAAATACTGGAAATCTTCATTCCAACTCATTTGTTTACAAAATGAACAAAGTTAGATTTATGTAGACCAGCCCCACAGAAGATAGACTTTCTCATCTGGAAAAATTGCAAAATTGACAACATGCATTCACCAACTAAGAACTGAGATCAAGATTGAGATCACCAGAATGAACTAAGCAAAAAATATGACATCTGTTTGTACCACTACAAATTCAAAGAAAATGCCAAGAAATATATTAAACTATGTGCCTTCAAAAATTCCTTCTTTCCTGTTCAATTTGAAAAAACAGATGAACTTTATTTGATCAGTGAAAGAAAACATCATTCGTTAAAAACAATCTTTGTATATCTAAATTTAACAGTGCCCTCACAAGTAATGGCTTTGTCAAAACCACAAGAATTTTCCTGAGATCATGAAAAGTCTATACAAAGAATGCAAAAAAGATACATATTTCATGATGTACTTCCTGATGTAAAATTTATACTGTATGCAACAAAATGTGCTAATCAGGATTAATATAAATAAAACTTTTCTCCTGATTAGAGCTATTTGTTTTATATATTTATCAAGGTTACGTATTTAGAGTAATTCAAATAAATAATTGTTTGGATTAAAATTTAAGAAATATATTAGTTAATCCATACTCCTTAAGACATATTTTATAGATATTGTATAGTTAGTTGTACTATGTATAAAAAGTATCATTTAAGCTATAGAGAGAAAATATATCAGTAAAGTATAAACTTTGTTATATATTACAATACTGATTATTACATGTCATAAATTTAGTAAAATAATGAGTCAAATGGCTTTATAATTTAAATTAACAACTTAAATTTTTAAAATTATCTAGTTGTCAATGTCAGTTTCTATCAAATTAACAAGTGAAAGTTCTAATTCAAGTTGACAAATATCATTCAATGGTTGACATCAATCAACATTATTTAATGTTAATAATTTTCATTATTGTTAAATAATTATTTAATAAAAAAAAGAGATGATAATAATATTAATAAGTATTTTTATACAAACAAATTGTCACTGAGAATACAATGTGTGTTTACATTAGAACAGCTGGTATGTTTATGAAAAAGTCTACATAATTATGGAGAAACAGCTTTTTTAATGATAACCAGTTATATTAAGATAGTGTATGTTGTTTTCTATATATAATAATTGTTAGCAGAATTCATTTTACTACTTCATGTGATTTGTGCTTATTTTAAGTCTCTTTCTTGTTTTTATATGTTAATTTTTCATGTTTGTAAGTCTTTCAATCTGTATTTTAAAAATTATCAAAATTTTACTAAAATTACTGATGCACAGTATATAAAATTACCAATTTGGTAAGCAAGTGTGATAAACTATTAAAAAATAAAATATTGACAAATCAACATTGAAATTTTTAAAAAGTATTTACAATATATTTACATATAATTAAAAAAACTACTTAAATCTATTTTAAAAACTTAATTTAGAAAAATTTAAAATTTTTCCAAATAAAGTATAATTAAATTACTATATTTCATACTTAGAATGTATTCTATTAAAGATGATAATTACTTTAATTCAAAAATTCTTTTGTTTTAAATTATTTAGTTGCAATTCCTATGAGTAAAGGATTTAAAAATATTTCTAATATTTTTCCCCATGGTTGATGCACTTTGCATTGAATAACATCACTGAATTGATTCTGTTCAATTAATGATGCAAGATCTTGTGTTAAACTGCAACCATCAAATATAATCTTCCACAATGGATCAATAATATGTTGTAAATGATATCTCCAACTTCCAATACAGTGTTGCATATGTTCAATATAAAAGAATTTTCCACCCTAATTAAATGAAAAAGTTTAATTTAAATAAATTATTGGCATAATTTTAATTATCAAGCATTTATTTTATAAAATAAAAATGCTATATTGAATTAACACTTTCAAACTGATCACAAATTTATTTTCATTTACTCTTAGAAACTTTTTTGTATAACTTAATAATAGTTTTTTTGAGATTACAATCTTTATAAGAATTGAAAGCATTCTACTGTATTTTATTTTGAAATTTTATATTTATTTATTTATTTATTTTAGATATAAAATTATGAACTATTTGAGCATAAGAAATAATCAAATTGAAATACTTATCAAAATAAAAATAATGTTAAATTTTGATCAGAGAATGCATTTATAAATAAAAATAAATAATTATGTAATAGAAAACAATGCTTTTAATAAAACATAGAATATTATATTAAAAATTGCACAGATTAAATTCTTGCTGGAATTAAATTTTTCATTTTGATTAAAATCAACTGATAAGAGAAATGAATTCCAAAAATATCAATTAGATTTATTCTTTTTTTAAAATTCAGATTTATGTAGAAAACTCATTTGGTACATGTAAATTGTGTTCAGTTTCACTAGAAAGATTTTTCTGTCAAATGGATGGTTTGAAAGTGTAAATTATTATATATTTTAAACAATAAATTAATACTATTCAACAGAATTAATTAGAATCAAATTTAATCAGCTAATTAAATTCTTAAATGTGATGAAAAACTAAATCACTTGAAGTTTTTCATCAAATTTAAGGACTTAATAAATTTTTACAGAAAAAATATTGTATAAATAACTTAAAAATTAATAAAATGTTATGAAAGTTATAACATAAAATGATATGAGGATAAAAACCCCAAATGCTTAATTCAAAAAAAGTGTTTTTAACAAATTAATGAAGAAATAATATAAAAAAAAAGAGTTGTATTCATTTTTAAAAACTGTTTATAAAATTTTTCTATAGTCAGTTTTAGAAAGTGCATTATTCACTTTGATTTATCAAGAAAAATAATATTTTCAACAGAAGTTGCTTGATACATTGATTTAACATAACTTATATGTTAAGATAGCTTTTATTAAATCAATGTGTCAAGGATATCATTTTTCTTGGTAAATCAAAATTCATAACCAAGTAGTTATGGAAAAATTAATGATATACAGCAAACTCCTCCTTCTCTGGTCTCATTTTAACTGACCACATTTTCAAGATTTTCATCAAGCTATGAGTAGAAATAAAAACAAAAAATAAATCATTAGGAAGTGATATTTTCAACAGAAGTTGCTTGATACATTGATTTAACATAACTTATCTGTTAAGATAGCTTTTATTAAATCAATGTGTCAAGGATATAATTTTTCTTGGTAGATCAAAATTCATAACCAAGTAGTTATGAAAAAATTAATGATATACAGCAAACTCCTCCTTCTCTGGTCTCATTTTAACTGGCCACATTTTCTTCAAGATTTTCATCAAGCTATGAGTAGAAATAAAAACAAAAAATAAATCATTAGGAAGGAAAGAAAGTACTTGAAATTGTGATAAGACATATTGAATAGCAAGATAATTCATCTGCTATTATTATAAATCTTATCAAAAATTGGCAATTTCCTGATTTTAATAAAAAAAAACAAATTTAAATCATAATGACAAATGAAAATTATAATTTTTTTATCTAAATTCATTAGGAAGGAAAGAAAGTACTTGAAATTGTGATAAGACATATTGAATAGCAAGATATTCATCTGCTATTATTATAAATCCCATCAAAAATTGGCAATTTCCTAATTTTAATAAAAAAAACAAATTTAAATCATAATGACAAATGAAAATTATAATTTTTTTATCTAAATTCCATTTACTTACAAGGTTAGATAAAAAAAATATATAGGCTGTAAACTAAATAAATAAATGCTTTTATTTAATTTACATTCTATAAATGGTATTCTGCATTGTTTCTGGATTAACTGGCCATTTGTTTATCTGACTTAAGATCTAGTCGCATAGAAGCAAGTTAACAGAGTCTACTACAATTTCCAATCAAATCTTTTTTTTTTAAATTATTAGAAATGTAAGATTAATACATATTAATAAGCCATCTTCCAATAGCATGACTTTTTTATTGATTTTCAAACCAGTCGCATAGAAGCAAGTTAACAGAGAGTCTACTGCAATTTCCAATCAATATCTTTTTTTTTAAATTATTAGAAATGTAGGATTAATACATATTAATAAGCCATCTTCCAATAGCATGACTTTTTTATTGAATTTCAAAAAATCTATTTGATAATTCAATATATTAAGAGAAAGTCTTAGAAGTTTAAAAATGAGGTATTGCAGCTGAATATTACTACTGAATTTGATGAAAATCTATTAGTTCAAATATTATTAATGGGAAATACATAAGGACAGCAATGGTGATAAACATGTAGCTTACCTGTGAGAGGCTACACGAAACGCGGCGCATACCTTGGCAATTTTGAAAGTTTGTCTTGAAAACAGAGATAATTTTTGAAACGAATCTTTAAACAACGAAAATGTTGATTCGTATTTTGATCATCAGTCGGTGAGGGACGAACTTTGAAAGTTTGTCATGAAAACAGATAATTTTTGGAATGAATCTTTAAACAACGAAAATGTTGATTCGTATTTTGATCATCAGTCGGTGAGGGACGAATCTTTAATTCACTAATGTATATTTTTCCAAAAGGAAAAATTAAAATTTTAAAATGAAAAAGTAAAAGATTGAAATTTAAAGTTTCGCCGAGTTATGAGCCGCGCTTCGAGTAGTCTCTCACAGGTAAGCTACATGTTTACCCGTATTTTGAATGAATTCAAATGCCTAATCAATTTTTTGGCAATTTTTTGTAGAATATCAAAAGTTTTGTACTTACTGGTATCAATATTCTTTTGATTTCTTTTAAAACGGTGCCATTATTTTGTATTCTGCATAAAGTTTCAGTAGAGACGACAACATCAATCGATGAATCTGGAATCAGAAATAATGTTTCAGCAAAACCACTCAAATAACTTTCCACTGTTAATTCAGGAAACAATTTCAGTTTCTTGATAAAATAATATTTAATATAAGGATTATTTTCAATCACAATCAAACGAGAATTCTTTGGATAATACCTGAAATTGGAACCAAGACTGGAACCAATTTCTAATATCCTAATTAATCCTCTATTTTTTAAATTTAAGTCTCCAGATTTAATTTTATATAAATCAGCAAATAAAATATCCTTAACATTTGTCTTAATCCAGATTTCATTGTATAATTTCCAATTTAAAAAGGAAGCAATCCATTTTTGTCGTATTATAAAAAATTTTTTAACGAAAATAGTAAATAATACACACAACATAAAAATTGGAGACACATAATACCACAATAAATAAGAAATAAATGCATCAATTTTCGCCATTTTGTATTTCGTTATTAAGTTGCCAACCAGAAAATTAAAAAAAAATCTAAATCAATAGTTCTTAAAATAAAATTATTCTTTAATTAATTAAAAGCAGAAACTTATGAATTTTATATCTTTACTTGTGTTTACAAGTTATTAAAAATAAATTATTCTAGACAAACATTACTTTGAATTTTTTTCTTTCTCAAAGGCTAAGCGGAGACCCTATTTCAAAGTTCTCAAACCGCCCACAGACATGATGAAGTCGGCTCTTTCTCAATTTTACGCTCTTTCTATCTCGGAAAGGGCTAAGCGGAGACCCTATTTCAAAGTTCTCAAACCGCCCACAGACATGATGAAGTCGGCTGGAATCTATAGAATAGAGAATACAAAATTAGAATTTACGACTCATTCATATTGTTAAGGATAGAGATTAAAGGCCCCACCCCGAATCCCCTATATAATTTTTTTAGATATTGAATTAGAATTTTATCCTGAGTTCTCTGGGTGAAAAGCCAAAACTTTTCTACGCGACAAATCTGGTAAACCATTTACGCACTACTCGATTTATCAAATTTTAAGGGGGGAATGATGAATAATCAAAGTCAGCCCATATACTGGGAATGTTATGAGCTCTTCCAGGCCAGCCGGATTGGCTACGTGGAAACATTTCGGCTTTCCTCTCTGGAGATCCCGGGTCCCACCTATTGAAAATGTTTATCAAGGAATCCGGGTCCGGACAGTCCAGAGAAACTAAATTAACCTAACGGCGAGAGCTACGCTAAACCAACACGCTTTAGAGGAGCTAGATTTGCACCTCCATGGCAAGATTTGAGTTTACCTACCTCGAGTTTTCGCGATGCTGCACGTATATACACCATCCAGGTACAGTTACGTGGCGACGCATTGGACATCTACGCGGCGCGATGCTGTGAGAGCTACGCTAAACCAACACGCTTTAGAGGAGCTAGATTTGCACCCCCATGGTAAGATTTGAGTTTACCTACCTCGAGTTTTCGCGATGCTGCACATATATACACCATCCAGGTACAGTTACGTGGCGACGCATTGGACATCTACGCGGCGCGATGATTTGACATCGGTACATCGCGCTACTGATAGATTGTGAAAACTCGCAGCATCTAATCTCGAATCCTGCTTGAAAAAAATTTGTATGATTTATTTTTTCTTAAATTTTTAATTTAAATTGTTTTTTTTTTTACTGCGAAGGGGGCCCTTGGATTGACCGGGGCTCTGGGCTGCAGCCCATAAAGACTATGCGTAAATCCGCCCCTGCGTAGGGTGGGCAGCCTGTGAAAGCAACGCCACCTAGAAAACAAGGCCTGCTCACTGAATTTCTCCGGGACGCCTA
>AYEL01063731.1:0-22984 GCA_000484575.1 Olivierus martensii
CGACAATTGGGAACAATTAACAGTTTCCTGTCAGATAACCCTGACAATCACAGTAACGTGACAATATCAAATTTAAAATTATATTGAAAAAATAAATAAATCACACACACACACACACACACACACACACACACACAAATTTTTCATTGTTAACAATAAAACATATTCCTTTATATACAGGAATACCTCGATTGTCGCGGTTTCGATTATTGCGATTTTCGATTTATCGCGGTTTCGAGGCCTACCTGTACTGCATTGATATCAAATGCACTGCGAGATGGCATAGGAGTATTAAAGCAACAAATTTGTGCCATTTGGAATTATTTGAGTATAACAGCACTTTGAAAACTGCACCAAAGTGAATCAATAAAAATTATAGAATCTGAAAAAACTGTGTTATATCAAAACAGCATTAAGTGGGGTCTTAATGTATATATTTAATATAGTTTCAACCTTTCTCTTTAAGGAAAAAAACAAAATTACTTTATCATCATTAAATATAATGAGAAATTGAATTTTTGAATCCATTTATCATCATAATTTACATATTATACATCAAATCAAAAATAATTCGCAAAACAAAAAAATGTTTTTTTGGATGGAAATTATTACGAAATATAAACATATCAGAGAATGTAATAAAATTAAAATCTGAGATTGAATTTTAATAATATATGATTTAAAATGATTGAAATTGAAATATGCTTCTGGAGATCATGTTTATTGCTCTTGTTTGCATATGATTTCACTGATGCACAAGCTCCAAATGACTTTGGAATTCAACAGCTCATAAACACCACTTTCTGTTTATAAATAAAACAGAAATCACATTTGTTTTAATTGTCTGATAAATCTTATTATTTTTACATGCTTGCACTTTTTATTTCATAAAAATTGTACATGCATATAAAAATGTATTACTGGTATATAAAGTAAATTATCATTTGAAAAGAAATGTGAAGTCCAGAAGATCTTGAACAACACTCTCTTGTTTATGATTAAGTTATAAAAATTTGGCTTTAAAATTAGCTAAAGAAAGAAAAAGATTAATTCAGAAATTGATTAATTGATAAAAATGTATCATTTTTGATGAACAAGGAACTGTTCTTTAGTTCTTTGTCAGAAGCATGGAAAATTCCTGCATAGAGAGAGAGAACAGACACAGTCAGTTCCTTGTGTAAGAGAAGAAAAGTTAATCCAATGAAATCCATCAATGTTTATGTAATAAGCCTAATTAATATACAAAAAATAAAAATTATGAAATCTTGCTTAATTCTCCTCAAATTTTTTTGAAATTTTTACAGTTTTATATTTTTTATCATCATTCTAAAAATGTAAAATATTTCTTTGAATTTTATTTCTTTCATAACTTATTGTTCATTATATAAGATCAGGAAAAAACATGAATTTTTTTATATGAAATCTTAGCCATCTAATGAAATCTTTGGTATTTTTAGATAGTGGCAAATCTTCCAAATAAAATAAGGTATGAATAAAGAAAAACAGATATTTTAAAAAATTATCAATAAGAAACAAAATATTATGCAAATTTTCATTAATTAATTAACTTAATTAATTAGTTGAAAAGTGACAAAAATTTATTAAAATATTTTCATTTTTTAAATAAAATATGTTTGATAGCATCTTTTCTCTTCATTTCAATAATTTTTATTTTATTTGTTTAAAAATTTTTGAATTTATAACCAAAAATATGACATGTATGGAAATCATCCACAATCGTACATAAACAGCTATAACATTTTCTACTTTAATCTAATTGGCCTTGAGATATTTTGTTGATACACTACACCCAATACTACATGTAACTCTGTAAAGTAGGCATGGCTGCAGTTTCCCAAAAAATGATTGGACATCATAAAACAATAAAAGTGCTATGTCCCTTTTTATAGCCTGAGGATGTTTTTCTGAATTATGTCATATTTTACTAAATTATCTATAAAAGTAAAGCAATAAATGACCAAATAAGTAAAAATATTCTATATTTCAATAAAAGACCAAATAAGTAAAAATATTCTATATTTTAACAGAATTAACCAAAATTTTTTCAGTTTTACAAATTTTCCATCTCATCATACTAAAATACTGTGTTTTACATAAAATTTCAAAAATAAATTTATCTCGTTCCAAAATCAAAATAAGATTAATAAAATATAATGGAATAAAAAGCAGAATCAATAAAATTCAATGAAAAATAATCCAAATTCTACAAATACAATTCATTTACATTTTCTAACTTTAAGACAGAATTTAAAAACAAGTTTCAGCAATTGAAAAACTCATGACCCATCATTGGAGGAACGGATTTTCACTCAATAAATGCAAAAAACTGATCTGCGATAGCTTCACTGTGTAACTCAGGATTAAATTTTATTTAATTGGTTTTTAGCATGTTTTGTTCCATTCCAACGGCAAAACTTTTGTCATAAGTTTTCATTAGGTTAAAAGAGAATAGTCAGAAAAGAAGAAATTGATAGTTAACAGAGGATTACCAAAGAAACAATCACTATCTAGATGTTAGAGCAGAACACAACTTGTGCCGCCATAAATAATAATAAAGCGTTTTCCACTTTGAACTGACAGCTTGTCATTTTAAGTATATTCCTAATTGATAAGTGAAAGATTTTATACATTACTATATTTAATTTTTATTTTTCATAAAATTTAAAATACCCTCATTTTAATAAGTTCTTGATTCCAAACTACAACCATAGGTCAAATTTCTAACAATACATGTTAGAAATTTATTGTACAATACAAGCAAAATTAATCATGAAAATAGCAGAAACCTAAATAAAACCCTAAAATATATGCCTTTTCAAGAATTTATCATCTAAAAATAAGCATTCAATATAAAAGAAAAACAAACAACAAAAAAATGCAATTAAAAATGTAAAAATTTTTTAACAAGTAAAATAGTTAAAAAACCAAAAGAAAAAGAATAGAAATAATATGGAGTAATGGAGATATATTCAGTTCAAATAACAATTTCAATTAATTTACAGAATATTTATTTTGAGATAATGTGCAAATTCTATATTTAGTGATTTTGTAGATGCTAGTTCCAAAATGCTCATTTAAGATTTTAGTAAAATATAGTGCATAATGTTGATAATAATTATAATTGATATCACATGCACTTTTGTTTAATTCTGAAAATATATTGTCACACATAATTTGTATTAATTATTAGCATCATTATTTCCATTGAATGTAAATTATTATATTAATAATAAATATATATCAACAATAAAAACTCATTAATTTGAAGTATACTATTTTTCAAAGGATTATCTATTTAGAGGATAAATTCTTTATTTTTAAAAATTCATAATAATATATCATACAGGCATACCTTGTTTTATAGTGCTTTGCTGATACATACTTAAAAAAAAAAAACAGTCCTCCTGAAAAACAATATATTATGACAGAATTGAACTTGGATCCTCCAAGATGATATGCAAATGCTTTATTATATGATCAACCAGCTGAGGATTTTATGCCTAGCACTATTGCATATTTAACGATTCATAATATATATATATATGTTTTTATGCTTTTGATTACACTATAAAATGGAAAGAAAAGATTGAAATTTCCTTTATAGACATGGTCAGAAACATAACTGCCATATTAGTGAGGTATGTCTATACTTTTGATATTATGTAAATTAACAATCACCACATACTTGCAAAGTAACTTCTCAATTTTTTTTCTTCTATTTTTCTGAAAATTAGGTGTTCTGAAACTGCACAAATAAGATCTGATTCTAAAAAAAATTCAATTTTCTAAAAAGATTATATATACATAAAAGAAATACAATCAAATATCATTTCTAAGTATGTTATTAAATAAATTTTTAATATTCAAATCAATCAAAGCCCTACTTTTGTGCTTTGATTCATTTGATTATTATTAATGGTAAGATGAATCATCATATATAAATTTTTAATATTTGAATGCTTTAGTAATTTTCTATATTCATTTCTATGTTTATAACTTTGATTCAAATTAACAAAATTAATTAAAAATCTCACTTCTGTAAGTGGACCATAGGAATAAGTGTTGAGTCATGTTTGAAATATATACTCAATTGTACTGATCAGTTCTCTCTCTGCCATTAAGCTGTTTAGCAGACATTTGAAGCAACTTAATCATATCAACAGGCAACTTTCCCAACCAATCCAATTTATCACAATTTTAAATAATACAAATAATAATAAAAATATGAATTAAAATTTATAGATCTAAAAGTACTGCTCTATATGGTTTATAATATAAAATATACTACTAAATCAGCACAAATGAGCAGACCTATTAACTTACAAAGTTTATTGTTTGTAAGTTATAATAATAAAGTTTGTAAGTTAATAGGTCTGCTCATTTGTGCTGATTTCATAGTATATTTTATATGAATTAAATTTTATTGCTGGGCTAGAATGTAATTATAAACTATAAATTATTAATTAACTATATTTCAAATTATCTATTCTACTGACAAAAAAAATTATATACTTTGAGTTAAGGATTTTAATTTGATGTTTATGAAATAAATAAGATTTTACTATATTCATTAATTCATATTTTCTCCAAGACAACAATCTGCAATACACAGATGATATTAATAGCCTACATGCATTCTACTTTTTCCATTGTATTTACGGTAATTGAATTTTTAATTTTATTAATTATACTATATAGTTTTATTTTATGATTAGAATTTTTTATATTGTGCAAACATCCATTATTTATAACATTTATAACAGATATTTCAAATACAAGAATAATGGATAAAATATTACATCTATGGGGATCGGGAATACCCCCCTTTATTGCAGAGCCAAAGAATGTGATGACGAAGTTGTAATGAAATAACAGGATGTAATAAATATTGTTATTATTCTTTTTGAGGTAATAAATTGTAGACAGTTTGTTCAGATGTCAATGTAAAGTCTAAGACTTAACACCTGAACCATCTGGGAAACCATCTCTGGGAAAGGGCACCGACAAGGTTGAAGTTTTATAAGAGGTAAATCTGCTGACGTTGAGGCTTTGCTTTGCTTTGCTTAATTCTGCTACGTGTCACTTCACTTTGTTTTCTACCTGTATGGCTCGACCATTGCCCTGGGGATTGCCCGAACAAACCATCAGATATTGTGTATGTTCTTCCACCAAGACTCCACTTTGCAGTATTAAGATTAGAAGGATTTAATAATCTAGCATTGATACTACAAATCAACGTCAGGACCCAGGAAATGGAATGTTCACCTTTGACATCAAATTGGACTAGAGCTGTGAATAAGGGACTAGAGACTTTCTTCAATTTGTGACTTTTTCTGTTATTCGATGTATTTGAAGATTCAAGAACTTTAAGGTATCTCTCTCACTCCTTATCAGGAATTAAAATTTGTAAATTGATATCTCTCTTTGATATGTAATAAAGAAGCTGTTGAATTTACATTCAATGTTGTTCTCTGTCTGAACTTGCTGAACTGCCTCTTCCGCCATCCTTACCCGTGCATCATTTGGTAGACCGCTTGTAGGTCTAACGCCTGTTGTTTCGCCTTTCCATTTCTGTTTCTGGAGTTCAGAAAACCCATACATCCAATACATTAATATTCAATATAAGCATAAATTTTTAACCACAATTTTCTAGAAAATTACATTGAATACTTAAAAATTTTCAGTGCCTGTTCATGTCATGTCATGTCATGTCAGGTGTCATCTCCTTCCAGGTGGTCGACTACCATGTGCCTCCATCATGTCCTGTTTTGTGCCTCTCTGCTGCATTCCTCATATGAGAGATAAGTCCAGTCTTTTATGTCATGTCATGTCAGGTGTCATCTTCTTCCAGGTGGTCGACTACCATGTGCCTCCACCATGTCCTGTTTTGTGCCTCTCTGCTGCATTCCTCATATGAGAGATAAGTCCAGTCTTTTTTGTTCCTTGACCATTGGAGTCTCTGTTTTCCTCTTCTTCTCTTTCCCTCAATAGTCCCTTCCAGTAGGGCTCTTTGTAGGTTGTCGTGCCTGAGGATGTGTCCAAAGAAGGTGACTTTCCTCCTTTTAATTTCCTTGATGAGATTTCTTCTTTCACCAGTGAGAGTAAGAACATCTTCATTAGTTTTCATTTCAATCCATGAAATTCTAAGGATTCTTCTCAGCAGCCACATCTCAAAAGCCTCTAGTCTGTGCCTGCTTTGGCTGGAAAGAGTCCAAGTTTCTGCTCCATAAAGTAGAGTGGACCAGATATAGCATTTGGAGATTCTATGCCTGTTCATATATAGATAATTTTCACAAATTACTTACATTTGTATAATAATTTCAATTACCTTGTTGGTCTTGTTACTTCAGAATCAATAACTGTTCCAGGTAGAGGATTTCCTGCAATTTCTTTTTCATATTTAAAGAAGCGTGTGGAAATACGTTTATTTACAATGATAAAACCAAAACGTATTCTGGAATAAAATAAATATTCTTTAATTTACAAATATTCAATATTAAATAAAACATTAATTATGAAATAGGTTAAAATATATACTAATACTAGCATGTGTGCTTGGAAGTACATGGGAATTTCAGATATATAATATAGTTATGTCATCAAGATGTTGGCACCTTGCTAGTATTAAAAAAAATTTTAATTTATATGAATTTATAAATTATATCAGCATGAATTAAGATACAAAATTACACATGATACTTTTGACTGGAGCCACTTTTAGGGACTAACAGAAGCTGGCCAACATCTCTGATTGGAATGAAAATTAGAGGAATACTATTAAATGCAGCGGGTACAAACCCTGTGGATTTATAGACTTTATGAATAAGTTTATTGTAAGCAATACAGAAATATAAATTCTCCATACATTTAATATATTTTAGCATTTGAATGGCTGATTATGATTATGTCAAGTTGTCCCAATAATGATTTATTAATGGGTGACATCATCCATTTCTACATCATTGTGATGCCATTCATTAAGTCACAATTGTCTTATAACTCATTATAGCATTAAACCCCATTGGATTTTTGTGCCCAATTTTACCATTGACTTTGCCAATTGATTTAACTAGAGTATTATGTAGCAATGACATGATCATAACAATAACGTGATGTCAGTGACAAAAGCATTTTAAGATATCATCCATTGTTACATCATTGATGATATCATATCAGTATCATTATGATCTCATCTTGAATTCAAATATTGCCCTGAAGAATTTAAATGAAAAACATTCTCATTGTCAATCTAAACTGCGCCACTCTTGGGACTAACTAGATTAAGAATAACCTATGTTGTCTCTAGGGATGCAGGAAGTTTTTAGACCATATTTGATCCAGAGTGATCAAGCAATGCAGAAGTCTTTAGGAAACATTCATACATACAGACATTCAATTAATGCTGTAAATGTAACTGTTATGTCATCCTGAATTTAAAAAACTTTTGAAGTACTTGTATGCAGTATTTTTCATGTCAACAAAATCAAAATGAATGTCATGTCAATACCCTGTCCCCTGGAGACATTTCGTAAGTTTCATAATTTTCTGGAAGGTTTGGGTCAGTTTACCTCCATATAAAATTTCAAGTTCTTACCATACCTGAAAGTGCCCAAACTTTTTATTTACAGATTATTTCAGATTAAAAATTAAAATTCTACTATGCTCATTGAATATTTTTATCATTCCACTATCTTTACAGTGAAATATGAAACTTGACTGTCCTTATTGTTATATAAACCATGTGTTACTACTACTTATAATAAATAAGAAAATACTCTCTTCAAAGATTACTAAACTGTTTATTCATGGTAACTGTATTTTTTAATTTCTCACTATAATTTTTCATATATGATGTAATACAATTCATTCTAAAGTTATTAGCTGAACTGTTAAGATTCACACTAACAAAAATCAGTGTATTATTACTACAACCATGAATTGCCTGTAAAATCACTTTTGTCATCTCCCAACTTCATTCTGTTATTGTCAATTGGTTAGTCACTTATTTTGAAATGATTATGGATATTTGAAAAAAAAACTCTCTCTTTAAAATTGAAAAATTTTTTTTTATATCTTTTAAATTGAAAATTTTTATGATATAATTTTACCATGAATTGCTTGTAAAATCACTTTTGTCATCTTCCCAACTTCCTTCTGTTACTGTCAATAGGTTAGTCACTTATTTTGAAATGAATATGGATATTTGAAAAAAAACTCTCTCTTTAAAATTGAAAAATTTTTTTTTATATCTTTTAAATTGAAAATTTTTATGATACAATTCTTATAGATTTTTATTTTAATTAATAATAATATAAAATATTTATATTTTTGATATAACAATAATGAAATGGTAACTGCAAGAATTTGCAACACAGAGAACTCAGATTAAATATGTTTATTTTTAATTGTTGTTGTATTTTTATAAAATTAAATTATAAAATTTATATAGGCTATGCAGTGAAAACTGACTTCATAACCACATGCATATGAAGACCACCTGATGTGATGACCATGATTTTATGAGAACCAAATTTTTCCTATAGAAATAATGCTATTTGATCCTCCATGAGACATCCATCTCCCTAACACGACCACGATCATCATTTTTATAGAACAAACAAAGTGAAACTGTCTAAGATGATCATAATTTTTTAACATCACTACTAAATGACTATCTTTATTGCTTACATCAGAACCATTTTCTTTTAAACTTAAAATTCATTTAAACCAAACCACTACAATTGAAAAAATTGCACCTTGCAAAATTTTTCTCCATCATTCACATCACTAGAATGACATATAGCACTTGAATAACGAAATCATGGTGTCATTTCTAATTTTATGCAATATCTTTTTAATATGCACATTCCTTAGATTTATATTTATGATATGATGATTAAATATTGTATTAAAAACATTAAAAATCATAACTTGAAGGTCTTTGGTGAAGTGTATAGGGAAAACAATGAAAGTGAAAACAAGTGATTTGCCAGAGATGGGGCCTTGTTAAAGACCTCCCTCTGTCATAGTCAATTTGCCTATCAATCTGGCAAATCGACTGAAAATGGTCTCCATGAGATCATGTTACTCATTGAGAGGGCTATTGGGTACAAGGAAATTGCTTTAGGGGCATTTATTGATATCCAAGGGGTTTTTGACTCAACTTCCTTTGAGTAAAAAATAAGTTGAGTTAGTTCTTTAGCCTTGCTACTTTCAGACATGGAGTCTGTTCAACAATTATTTGTTGGATTGACTTTATACTGAAGCATAGAGTTGTTTTTAGCACTCTCTATGATGAGAAAGTTAAGATTCTCACTGACAGGGGTTGCCTGCAGGGGGATTACTTTCTCCTCTTCTTTGGTCCTTGTGGTGAATGAATTATTGACTCTATTCAATAGGAAGGGTTTCTCCACTGTTGGGTATACTGATGACATAGCCATCATTGTTGTGGGGAAATTTCTCAGCACTGCATCTGAGATCTTTCAGACGGCTCTCAATACAGTTTCTGAATGGTGTAATAGGGTTGGATTATCTGTCAACCTAGCTAACTGTTATTGTAATTTTTACTTGAAGAAGATAGTTGGTAGGGTTAACTGAACCATCATTCTTCGGTAAAAGGCTGCAGTTTTCTTGCCAGATCAAATACCTTGGTGTTATGTTAGACAAGGGATTGATTGGAAGCATCATGTAGAATTTATTATTGGGAAGGCCTGTAAAGCCCTGTGGGCTTGCAGGGGCATTTTGGATAAGACTTGGGGACTTAAGACCAGGGCTGCTATATTGCATATATACTATGGTTGTGAGACCCATTCTTACCTACAGTCCTGCAGGTGTTAATTAAAACTCTTCACCACTTATTTGGTGGTAAAGAGTTTTACTTAACACCTGCACGACTGAACTTGGAAAGATTCAAAGGTTGGCCTGTTTGAACATCACAGTGCTATGAAGACTGTTCCTACTACTAATCTTGAAGTCCTCCTGGGCAATCCTTTGCATTTGTTTGTTGAGGCAAGTGTCCAGGAGGGCTATTATAAGATCCATTCTTGTGGGAGAGGGATTTCTTGGATCCATAAAGTGAAGCATTTATCTTTTGAATGGGATAGGTTAGGGTGGATTCACACTGCGTCCAACTCGAGAGTCGGACCCGACTTGTAGTTGTGGTTTCTATAGCAACCGACCTGACTGATCCAACTATGCGTTGAAGTTGGACCGATTCGAAAGGTTGAATATTTCAAAATCAAGGCTGAATAGTCGGATAGCAGCCACCAATAAGATACCTCCATATTAAAAGACATCGCTGCTACGTAATTATTTAGTTTAATGCTTTTCATTAACTTCAGCAGTAGCAAAATATATTTTCGCCAACAATTTTTTTTTAATAAATTTACATTATACCGATTATCACATAACTTCCTGGATGGAATGTTTCAATAACTATTTGTATTCTTATACATTCATCTAATTGATATAATTCAATCAATAAACTTCAATGACTTATATGATTATAATCAAAACTACATTTCTTCAACATCAATAATGTAGATTTTGAAACTATCTCAAATAATGTATCATCATCCAATATTTTCGGCATTTTGTTTTAAAGTTAAATGGTAACTATATAACAGTTGCGCTTGGGTTAATTAAGAGACAATTTGATTGGCTACAATAGTTGGCTGCTACCGTATGTGAATGCTACAGCTAACAGTCGGACAAGTCATTCACAATTACAAGTAGGGGTCCAATTCTCGAGTCGAACGCAGTGTTAATCCACCCTTACACCGTAACATTCTTGGGATGGTTAAAGATTACCCGCTGATTAGATTTAACGTCTTCTGGCCTTTCACTGTTGTTTTTCCCAGTTTGGAGAGCTGGGGAGAAGGATTTGGATGCAATATCAAGAGTGGTTTGATCTGATATATGGACAATTCTAAAACCACTACTGGTGTTGGGGTTTACTGAGGGGATGTAAATGTTTTATTCATATTCCCTCAGGCAGTTTGCCACTATCTTTCAAGCAGGAATTTTTGCTATTTCTGCATGTGTTAGAATTAATATTGATAGGGGATATGTAATTAAACACATTTATATCCTATCTGATAGTCAGGCTGCTCTTAATGTGCTTAACAGTTCCTGCTGGTTCTAAGCTTGTTTAAAAATGTTGTCTTATCATTGTCTGGCTACCAGGAATAGGATGCAGCTTATTTGGGTGCTGGGGCAGAAAGGGATTGGGGGCAATAAGGTTGCTGATAGGCTTGCCAAGGAAGAGGCTTCTTGTCCCTTTAGTGGACCTGAGCCTGCCCTGGGCATCAGATCGGATGAATTTGGTGGATTGTCAGGGACTGATTGACGGCCCAGCATCTCATCTACTGGAGATCTACTCTTGGTCTTAGGAGGTGAAAGCTCTCATTTCGGGATCTTCTGTACAGAGAACTAAAGAGTTGCTCTCACTGCACAAAAATGAAGTTAGGATTGTTACAGGGCTCCTCATGGGGCACTGAAATCTTAGAAGACATCTTCATTTAATTGCGATTGTTGATAGCCCTATTTGTAGAAGATGTCAAGCTAAGAATGAAACTCCTCTTCACATTATGTGTGAATGTGTGGTCCTTTGTTGGCTTAGGTATGATCTTTTTGGGTATTATTTTCCTGCGCCAGAAGATCTTGCTACTGTCCCATTGAAGAAGATACTGTCTTTTGTGATTAAGACAGGACTTCTGGGATGATTCTATCGGGAGTGCACAATAGACCATTGGTGGTCACGGTGCTAGGGCTGAGAAGGCCCCTCTTCTTACATCTACATCTAGGAAGATTCAGACATGCGAGTCACTGATTTTTTTTTAAATTTTGCATACTTGTACTAGTTCCCTTGGACAATATAAGTGCAAGCAAGACAATATAAATGCAAGCAATATAAGTGCACATCTCAAGCACTTTTGAGAAAATCAAACAAAAAGTTTCATGCTGAACTCATATACATTATAATTCAAAAAATTACTGATGTTCTGGTAGTGTAATGGATAGCTTCTTATTTTCTTAACTGTGACATCATTGATTCAATTCCTGATTGTTAATTTATTTTATTTATTTATTTTTATTAATACATTATTTTGTATAAATCATCGATGGTATAAATACAGTTATTTGTATTATTTTTTAAATATTTTATATATTTATATATTTTTTGTCAACAGATGGCGCCATTATGTAAGAACAATTCAAAGATTTTAATTTATACTGGACTGCACTAATTGTAGTAATGTATCAGTAAAAATAAAGATACTGACCATTAGCAAGACCATTAGAAAAATGAAACCCGTTAGGAAGATTATCGGAGTTCATGTGCATGTTTCTTGCTATCAATGGTGTGTTTTTTCAGTTTTATTGCATTATGGTTATGAATTGTATAACATATGGATGTAACAATCAGCAAAGAACAGGTGATAGAAGTTACTACTTTCATAGGTGAGGAAATATATTTTTGCTACCACTTTTTGAATTTTTTTTTTGCTGATACAGTTATAATTAGTACAGTCTAGTATAAATTAAAATCTTTTAATTATTCTCACATAATGGCGCCATCTATTGACAAAAAATATGCAAACATACAAAATATTTTGTTGAAGTTCAGATAGAATATATCTGGCAACACTAGTTGAGCATGTCTCTCTCTCTTTTTTTAGGCGATTTGGACGATTTACAATATGCACTTCTTAAAAAGTGTGGGAGTTTTTTACTTTTGAGAATCTTTTTTGCACTGCTTTTTCTACAGCTTCCGTCGGATCTTGATCCAGCCTTATACATTTACTCCCTATAAGAAATTCATTTATGAAATTATTGTATGTTTCTCTTTTTATAAGTACCATTACTTTACTTTTGTCGTCTCTGGCACACACTATGTTATTTTCATTTAACCATTTTGCCGCTTTTTCACTTTCTGTTTTTGTAATTCTATATCATTATTATTATTATTTTTTTTTTTTAATTTTTTAACTGATTTAGCTATATTCCACCTTAGCTCATCTGCTAAAACTTGGTCACAATCTTGTAACAGTTGTTCTATTTGGATTGCCAATGTCTTCCAATCTGGGATGTTTTCAATTAAATTATTTGGTCCTATTTTTAAAACTTCTTTCACAAACTGTGGAATTATTAAATCTTCTAAGATAACATACGTGGGTAGAGGTACACGTTTCTTCTTATCTAGTTTAAGAAGTAACCATTTTAATTTTTTAATATACTTTTTCTAGTTTTATCCTGGTATTGCTCAATTATTTCTCTATATTGTGGTAATAAATCTTTCAAATCGGCCGTTTTTAAGAGATCTACACATTTTTCTTTAAATTCCGTTTTCATTCTATAAAAGTCTCTTCTCGCATCTGCAATTGCTGTCAACAAACAACGCTTTTTTGTAATAAATAGTAACCTCTTAGATCTCACAGGGAGTCTTAAATTAAAGATTTATGTCGGGAGAACATCGTTGAGTTTACACTGACATAAGAATTCATGGCGTACTTCCTTTGAATTAACTTTCTGACTTCTTTCCACTGGATTCTAGCTTGCTCAGCCAGCTATAATCGAAAGCGCTTCTAACATATTGTAAAATATTTAATATTAAAGTATATATATTGTTTCGGTCTGTATGTTAAAGCCGATTTCGATGGGCTTTAACATACAGGCTGGGGGCCATCGAAAAGTGATTCGTGTAAAAGGGTTTAGGTCAGTATGCCTTCGTTTTAAAAAAGAATTAAGGGCAAATGTCATGTAGCCGGACCGTGCCACTTATATACCTAAAAAATTAGATGTCTTTCAATCAAAACGCGGCGTAGTAGTTAAGTCGCTCGCCTGTGGAACCGAATATTGTGAGTTCGAGTCACGCTTACGTACCTTTTTTTTTTTTTTCAAGTAAATAAATTAAAATATTACTAGCAATAAAACTTCAGATAAAATCAAATTTTATTTGGTCATAGTTACGTGCGATTGCCTAACAACGCCATGGGGAAAGTGCCTATTAAGGTAAGTGCCTGTTCCGGCTCATAACGCGTTCAATTTAATTTTTTCGTGTTTTATATTTTAATCTATTTATTAACTTCTTTTTCTAGCGTATAACATGGGTCGCAGCTACGTCAGAAAAACCAACAGGGGCGATTATTCGAAAGAAATAAACGACACGCGAACGTCGTCCGAGATGACGATTGATAAATGAAAATATATCAATTAGAATTTTCATATAAACCATTTTTATTCGATAAAAAACATTTTGTCATGTTTCGCTATACCATCCCTCACATTTCACCAGGGGAGGACACAACCTCCATCTCCCTCGGTCTGTATGTTAAAGCCGATTTCGATGGGCTTTAACATACAGGCTGGGGGCCATCGAAAAGTGATTCGTGTAAAAGGGTTTAGGTCAGTATGCCTTCATTTAAAAAAAAAATTAAGGGCAAATGTCATGAAGCCGGACCGTGCCACTTATATACCTAAAAAATTAGATGTCTTTCAATCAAAACGGCGGCGTAGTAGTTAAGTCGCTCGCCTGTGGAACCGAATATTGTGAGTTCGAGTCACGCTTACGTACCTTTTTTTTTTTTTTCAAGTAAATAAATTAAAATATTACTAGCAATAAAACTTCAGATAAAATCAAATTTTATTTGGTCATAGTTACGTATGGGATAGCAACAATTCGACGAGTCGCTACTACCCCATACGTAAAGAGGCTTTCAGCGCAAATGGCTATTTAGATATCAGCCTACGCATAGTGAATTACGGCAATTACAGAGTGAGAGAGAGATAAAGCGAGAAAGACATGGAACAATAATTGAAAAGTGATTTTGCCAAATTGTAACTATAATAAAAAAAACTTACTTTTACCTGAAATTTAATCGTTAATAATATTTTAATTCATTCACTTGAAAAAACAAGCTATGCAATCGAGACTCGAAATTACAACATTCAGCGCTGCAGGGAAGCACCTTAGCCACTACACCGCCGCTTTGATTGAAATATCTGCAGTTTTTTAGATATATAAGCGGTGCGGTCCGGCTTTATGACATTTGACCTCGATTTTTTTAATAACGAAGGCGTAATGACCTAAACTCTTTTACAGGAGTCACTTTTCGATGGCCCCAACCTGTAGATTAAAGCCGATCGAAATCGGTGGGATGGAGTTGTCCTCTGACATTTCAAGAGTTCAAATCTCGTTTCTTTAACAAAGAATAACTCTAAAACGAAACAACCTATCATAATGCGGTAAAATGCATTGTATAACAATTTTTTTCTAATTCTGCTCGTGCCAATTAAGTTGCGTAAATAAACTTCAAAACTTTTTAACTCGCAAGTACGCTCTTACCTCGTTTCGGGTTAAGTGCGAATAGCTGACATTTTGTACGATTTTGTCGCAAATATAAAACTTTCAAAAATGATATAAACGGTATTAGCTGTGGAATGCCATTGTTAACGACCCTGCCAAATATCTATACGATAGATTGAAATACTTCATTTAAAGCCCAACTTTGTAAAAACCGCTGCGCACTTATCCCACTCCACCTTATAAATTATTTGCATCGAATAAAAATTTTTTATCTAAATAGTTTCCGACAAAAGTAACAAGCGTTTCGAGTCTATTTATTTGTTGACATCATACCTTAAACTTTGTAAATGAAATTACTTTTTCGAAATTGCCATTATAACTACGATAAACTTTTGTTATTTTGAGTTCGAATTATCTATTTAATCAAAAAATAATCTATACAAAAATATTAAAAAACGCCTGAAAATTTCAACATATTTATAAATTTCTATTAAGATAAAAATTGTGTTATCTATTTAGATAGATTAAGGAATAAATAATTCAAAAATAATAAAAATTCAAAATCTACTTCAAATAATTTTCGTAAAGTTAGACTGTAATACATTAATTCAATTTTACTATAAAAAAATTATTCTAAATTATGTTTTAGCGACGAATATTAGAAGATATTTTTCATTAAAATAATTTTTAAGTCCATAACTTATACAGGATATTTCAGAAGTCTTTATAGTAATTTTAAGAAATTATAGAGAAAGCTAGTCAAAATGTTCTGAGCTATTTTTCAATCATAAACTTAGTTTTAGAGAAAAATCAAGTTTAAAGAAGTTATCAAGTTTAAATTCATTTTAAATTTTTAAAAATTTTTATTTAGTGAATTGAAATGAAATTTTAAAAATTTATTTAAATTTCAAATTCATTTAATTTCGAAACAATGTAAATATTGTAAAAAGTTTAAATAAATAAGATTAAAATTACTAAATATTTGAAAAGGTTTATTTCAAATTCATACGATCAATTTTTTTAGTCCTCTTAAATGAATGTCTTAATTAAAAACAAATTAATATTTAATAAACTTTTAAAAAATTTTTATCATAAACTATCTAGCGATCTTCCAAAACAGATTTAATATCACAGATCTAGAGTTGATTTTCTTTTAAACATAACCCGATTAAAATTCGATTATAGGTATAGTCCATATTTAAAATTAATAATGAAATTTTCAATTTTTAAATATAATTTTTATTCACATATTTTAAAATATATTTTAGTAGCTACGTTATTTCTTAGCTACTATACTAGAGTTCGAAAAATTAAATCGAAAATCATTGAAATAGAATTGTTAACTATCAATTGTTTCCACTTTTTTTAATTTATGATTTTTCATAAACAGAGAGAAAATATTTAAATAAAGATAATTTCTTGAATTTTGCCAATCATTAGACTAAACTTTCATTATATTTATTTTAACTGATCCAAATTTTATCAGAAATCTAATCATTTCAACGTAAATTAGTTAAATCGTTTTCAGACGGTTAGACTGTATCTTCATATTTAATTTTAATTATAAATGATATGAAGGAATTCTGTTATTAAAATTTATTATAGGTTTGTAATGATGATATAATTATAGTTAGGTTCACATAGCCAGTACAGATCTAATCGTATAACGTATCTATAGTTAGATATAGACAAAAGTTATTTTAAATTCAAATATTCTTATATATCTACAAATTATTATTAAAAATTTTTACAGAATTTATTCGCATATTCTTTATACATAAAACATTTATACAGTATAAGAGATTTTGAAATAAAAGAGTTGATGATAGAGTTTTAAAAACTAAGTTTTTTAAACAAAAAAAATGCAAATTTTAAGATAATATCGAAATTAAAAAAATAATAATTAAAATACCAGAAAATGCAATATATAATACGAAAAAGTTAATCTTTCAAATGTAAAATGATTCTGAATCAGACAACTACAATATATAGAATATTGTAGGTTAATCTATAGAATATTTTCTTATAGATTATACAGAATTTATTTTATATAAATCAGAAAATAAGTTCATTTTTAAATAAAAATAAAAATATCTTTAGTTTTGATCAGACGCTTAAATAAATATCATAATTATGAATCGCAATTGTAAAACAGTATTTGCGTAGAATTCTGATTATAATACAGTATTTTAATTATTTTGACATAAACATAAACAGTAATTATAACCTATAAAATAAATGTAATATTAAGAGAAGTATTTCGTGTATTATAAGATACTAGAAATTACCCGCTCATATAAATGAGCGGAAATATACTGTTGTGATCTAATTGTTTTACTTAATTTTTGATTAGAATGCTGAACTTTTGTTGAAAAAACCTTTTTCTGGTATCAACATCTGAACAGAGATTTATTCGTTGTTCTAGCACTGCTGTAGGAATGTCGATTTATAAATGAATTTCTTCTTGTTACGAAAAAAATATTGCAGAATCCAAAATATACAATGAAAGCATTATCAAATATTTCGTTTTGTGTGCGAGTGGATTGGTTGAAAAAATTATTCGGTTAATTCAACTGTATTATTTTGATTTTCGGATATATTGCCATTATAAGTGTAACTTGATCTTGCTCAAGATGTCAATATTTTCTAAATTCATATTCATGCGCTTTTCAGTGATAAATTTTTAAATGTTGATGATATGGAAACGTTTCAGCTATCCACTCTGGAGGACACGAGTTCCATCCCTTGAAAATTTTTACCATAGGGTCCGGGCCCGGCCTGTCGATCGCCCACCTCTGGCTGATCCTTCCGCAGAGGTGGGCAGCCTGTGGAAGGGCTTGTTTCTCCCCGTCACTTAAGTGTTTTTATAGAATGGAAAGTAGCATTATACCTGTTGACAAAAAAATGTTGATGATATGAGTCATCCTATAAGAAAATTCTGCGTGTGCATCGAATATGAAAAATTTAATGCGAAAGATTAATATCTACCTCAACAAAGTTCATATTTTCAGTGTTTCTTATATATGAAGAAAATAAATCGTTTTCTTTAACAAAGTTCATAATGATTTATTTCAGAGAAAATTCTGCCTAAATTCATGAACTTTTATACGAATTCAAGACTTTTATAGTCGTAAATTCTGATACTGATTCTGTATTCTCTATTCCGACTATTCCATAGATTCCAGCTGACTTCATCATTTCTATGGGAGGTTTGAGAAAGACTTTGAAAGGCATTTTTAAATTATCAAAAGATAGCTTAATTATTTGTCGATAAGTAGTTTATAAATTAGTAGTAATATGCAGTGGTGTAGTGCTAAAGAAAGAACTACCGGAACGCAATCTTCTTAACAAAAAGTTGGTGTCCAATTGATAGAAAAATATTTTTGAAAATTTTCTAATTTATTCAGTTATTTCTCATACATGCTCTGCGATTTCTTCTAATTTATTCGATTACTAAAGATCAATGTTGTTTAATTTGCCTAAAAGATAAAGATTAGATCATTTCTAAACTCATTTAGAGAACTATAACTTATATGTATACAGGGGGTTAGAATAATGTATGCAGAGTTGTGTGTGACAGCAGTATATGTATGCATTCATATTTCATTGTACTCTTACTCTCTCTGCATATAATTTAATAAGTCCCTATGTGTAAATTGTATTGTTGATCGAAGACTTTCATTAAAAATAAGATATTTTAGACGTTTTATCTTTAATTTAAAGTTATGAATTTAATACAGATACCTGTTTAACGACTGCTCGACTTATGTACAAGCTTACGACTTTTTTTTAACGGAAAATTTGATTTGCGCCCATATGCGTCACTTACGACTTCTATTGCATGTAATTCCCGCACTCGTAGTTCCAAAATTCTGATGAAGAAAAACATTTTGTGTATAATTAAGATATAAATGTCCTTAAAACTAAGAGAACTTAAGGGAGCAACTTGTTATAAATACTGTACAGCAGGGGTGTCAAACTGGCGGCCTGCGGGCCGCCAGTTTGACACCCCTGTGTTTAAATGTGATATGGCCCGCGACAATCTTACTGGTTTATTAAATGGCCCTGAATTAAAATGAGTTTGACACGCCTGCTGTACAGGTATCCCTCCTATAACACTTTCGCTCCAACATGATTTGAAAATTGTGGAAACCCTCATATAATACGGTAATTCTACAGCACGGTTGTGAAACACATTTAGAAAATTATGTTTACTCTCCTACAACACAAAAAATTTTCATCAATTTTTGTAAATCCATACTAGGGACACATAATATACACACAAATTGCAATCATATGTAATACTTTGCTAAAATTAGTCATGCAATTTCGCTAGTTTGCCGTTTGAGCACGATACGCAATCTATTTACGATTTCGATTTGAAATTGAATTAATTTTGTGATTGCGTTAATTGTCGCAATTTGAGTATTTTGTGTTCCAAACGTATAATTCTTGGATAAAAAGTAAGTTTTTATTCTTCAATAGAGGAATGTAAAAGAGAAGAAAAACATTTTATTCATAATTTTATTTTATTTTTTTGATACATTCTAAGGAACGATTGTTTTCTAGCGGGTTGTAGCGGATTAGATTACAGATTTTGTAAAGAGAGTAGATGACACCAGTTTTCTTTCTATAAGAATAATTGACGGGGCGAAAGAAGTCCTTCCCATGCTGTCCATCCCTGTGGAGGGATCAGGCGGATTGTGGACAACGAGAGGGCACGACCTCATGATCATGATAAATATTTTCAAGGGATAGGACTCGAGATTCGAACCCGGCTCCTCCACAGTGGAAAGCTGAAGGGCTTTTAGCCAATCCAGCCGACAAAAATGGGTCTTTATTTATAAATGTTACTTATTTTATTTATAATTCCAACCCGGGTCCTCCAGAGTAGAAAGTAGAAGGGTTTCTAGGTAGCTAATCCAGCCGACAAAAATGGGTCTTTATTTATAAATGTTACTTATTTTATTTATACATATAAGCCATATTTTGAGGGGTCCCACAAAAAATATTCCAATCGGGCCCCTGCACTAACTAGATCCGGCACTGATTGTTGCCAAATCCAGTTCATGGAAAATCATGAAGTATTAGATCAATACTAGTAAAATTCTTATCAGCAAACCAATAAAGTTCTGTCGGATTTTCACCCTACAAAGAGAAACGTGATAACACGAAGTAAGATATACTTGGAAAACAGGAATAGTCCCCATCAGCAGCAATGACCTGTCTCCAATGCTTGGGCAAACTGTGGATCTCACTATGGTAGAAGTCAGTGGAATGTGAACCAAAGAAGTTGTCCAGTGCATGATTACCTCATTAAGGATTTGGAACCATCATCCTTGCAGTTGTGGTTGTCCAATGAATAAAACAAATAGTAATCTGAAGGTAGAATGTCAAAGGAATATTGGGGATGCATTAATATTTCCCAACTCAGTCGGATAATGGTGTCATGGGCAACCTTAGCACCATGTTGTTTCGTGTTGTCCTTTAAGAGAATGACACTTTTGCGATTCATAAGCACTGGCTCCACGGTTTTCAATTTTTCATGCACATGTTCTAGTTGCTGAGAGTACACACTTGCATTGATTGTCTGGCCAGATGGCAGCAGTTTGCAATGCACAATATCCTGAAAGTCTAACAAACACAGAGCACAACTTTCTGTTGATACAATGGTGGTTTTCATTATTTGGGAGGGGATTCATGTGATGCCAACTAACATAGTGGTGCTGTGGAGTATCGTAAAGAACTCACTTCTCATGTCAGGTCAGCACTCTGTCCAGAAATGAATCCTTCCTTTGACATGACAGTAAAGAAACACAAACATTTGCTCACACTGCTTTCTGAGCCAGTCAACTCATTGGACCCGTCATCTTTCTTCATATCATTTTCCAAGTGAAGGAGATGTTATCAAATGGTTTTTGTACTGAAATTGAATGCTTCTCTCAATGTTTCATATGTTTGGCCACTATCAGCCTCAATAGCTGCCTTGAATGCCTCATGGACATCCTGTACATGGTGCATCCTTGAGGGATTCATCGCTGTCCTTAAATTTGTTAAACCATAGTTGTACTGTCTGCTCATTTACCACATCCCTACCAAATGCCTGGCATATTTTTTCTGACTGCACTACCTTTCATTCCCGGTTTAACTCGTACAGCATACTGGAATGTATAACACTGTTTGGGGTTCCCATGTTTGACCTACTCTTGTTGACATCCATGTTTAACTGTGGTGATCACTATCTACACTCACTAATATGTTATCTTTCTTTTATCTGTCTCACCTCTGAAGGAACACTGTGGGGAGCACATGCAATTTGATCATGTAAAAAATCCAACAGAACTTTATTGGTTGCCTGATGTATTAAAAATAATAATTTAAATTTCTTTTTTCACTAAAGGGAATTATAAATTCACTAAATCTCTATATTAGCAATTTTAAACTACTGTATATGCTCGAATATAAGCCGATCCATGTATAAGCTGACCTCACCGACTTCAGAGATTGAAAATCGGTAAAAATGCGTAACCCGTATATAAGCCTACCCCCGACTTTAGCGCTTAAAATTCGATAAAAATTTGAAATCGATAAATTATGTGATCTTTGATTTTTAGTTACAGATATATTAATGCCATTTGCCAAAATATAAATATATTTTATTGAAAACTTTAAATATCATATAAAATAACTATTATAATACAAACAGCAATATATCAATTTAAAAGATAAAATTTTATTTTACCTGAAGCGATCGAGCGCATGCGTCACCGACTCCAACCTGCATTTGTATAAGTGCATCAGATAGGCGATGCCGAGCTGCCTGATATGCCACAACCAGAAATTCTCGACAATAATCCAGCTAAAGTGATCCAACACGCATAGGGTTGCCATATCTAGCTGGGACCTTGTCAGGACACTCTGAGATAGAGGTGTAGAAATGAAGTAAAAAAATTTATTTAATATAATTACTTTTTATTTAGAACACAATTACATGGAACTTGTTGCAGCAGAAGTAGTTGGTACACCATATTTTTCGGAAGATTTCACCTTTTTCAGCAAGTCTTTTTTCCCTTTTATGTATTTATAAAACTCCATGCAAGCATAATGCACAAAATACAACTTGTTTAATATTCTAAAAATAGTTCAAAACAGCTCTTTAGCAAGCACAAAAACTTTATTTATGCCAAAATAAAGTTTTTGTGCTTGCTAAAGAGCTGTTTTGAACTATTTTTACTTCATGCAAGTCAGCTTACAGTTAAACTGGCACTGTAAGATTGATTCCACAGTCCCTGGCAGTAATCGATTACTTTCATCAGTCCACTGGGCTGACATCAACGAAAATACTCTTTCCACAGTGGCGTTGTATGCGGGGATAAAAAACAAATACTTGCATAATTTTAGCAGTTGGCATTTGCGTTCAGGATTTTCGATTTCCTTAAGAAAGTAAATCCACCTTTCTTCCACGGAGTGTTTAGACTTCCATTCTTCCGAGTCATGCTTAGCTTCTAAAAAGCTCTTCAGATACATACATTGCTGAAAACAATTGTCACCTGAAATCTTCACACCATTTTTAGTCAGGTATATAATAGTGTTTTCAATCATCACCCAATCTGGGGTTTCAGATAGCGTCATCCAATCAAATACTTGATATTTATT